>JAPDSC010119023.1:0-21297 GCA_026290005.1 Latrodectus geometricus
GTGAGTCATTTTAATCTCTTCTTCAGGACCCACTGGCCGCACAATGTTTTATAAATATGCTTTTATATGTTGATAAGATATTTAATCTTTAAATATAAACTGTAAATATTTAAATGTAAATAGTAGTCCAATAAAATTACATTATTATTATTATTACTTAAATTGTGTCATTCTAATATATTCTCATTTAATCTCCACTATTTCTAAGAACCTGGGTAACTCGGTTTTTCCTATTATCACCGAGTCTAACCACAACACCTCCCTAGGAAGAAATCCAATCACTTAAGACATTCAAATAGAATTAGATTGGAATGCCAAAAGCACGAAAACTTTCCATGATAAGAATTTTCTACTTTTGGGGAAAATGTGGAATTGTCTAGTTGTCGCGTCATCTAATTCGAAACAAATGTCAAGAAGAGAAATCGTTAACATAGTGATTTACGTGGCAAATTTTAATAAAGATATTTCCGTCTGGCTCATTTGCTTAGCCTACATGCTATGATTATATTAATAGAACCTATCGTTATCGTAATATTGGGATACTTTTCGTATACTTTTAAGCGAATTTTCTTATGTTTATTTTATTCAAGATAATAAAAATAATTTAAAAAATATAGTGTGTCTTGATAATATTTTCACTCACAAATATTTGTCTAAAATAAAATTTGCGACATTTAATAAACGTTTATTTTTTTTATTTAAAAATTAAAAAATAAAAGAATCAAGCAAAAATGCAGAAACATAGATTAAAATATTTATATTGTGAAGTCGGGAATAATTTACAATGGAAAAATTTAATAGAAGATAATTATGGATGCACATGAAATTATTTAATGAAGGTTTGTTTAATTAAAGTGCGAATTTCATTGTATTATGTGTAAGGGATGACATTTAATTTACGTATTTATGAAAAATATAAAATAATTAGATATTAATAAATTTTTATTTATTTTAATGAATTTATTTTAATAAATTTTTTTCTAGTACGTAAAAAAACTAAAACTTATACTATTTATTAGAAAATTTTTACATTCAAGAAATAGAATAAAATATCTTATTATATAATGACTGAATTTATTATTCCAATAACACTATTTTGAACATAAAATATACAAGTATAGTTTGTTGTTATTAAAGAAACCACTTTAAATTGATAAATAACTGCTTAAGCTAGTTTATAACGGACACTGTTGGAGCTCTATGCTAAATTGCTTGTAGCTCACATTGAAAAAGAAAACTGGAGATGAATTATTATTTACGTTGTTTGAGAAAAGACAATTGAAGACTTTAAATCTAGCAGTGGTGACTGACTTGAAGTAAAATAGAAGTCTGATTCACAAAATCTGTTCATAAAAAGTAAAAATATCAAATTTTCACTTTTTATGTCTTTGAGATTAAAATCTTTTAGTAAGTCGCAGAAATTCACAGTAAACAAGAATTATTTTCCGGATAAGAGGATAATTCAAATAACCAAGAGAACGATAATGCTCCTATTTCTAATCTTTTCCTTAATTTGTTTCTCAGATCTTCATATAACGGGCAGTCTTGGAAAATATGATCTATAGTTTCAGGATCTCCGGATGGATAGCGGTCCGTAGGGCAGGGTTTAAATCTAAATAAAACCGAATTGGCAGGGAAAGATCTTATTTTAGCTCTGACAGCCATATATCTTCTAATCGAGATTTCATTAGTAGCCTATGGTTTTTTTTTAATAGATGTGAGATGAGAGAATGCTTCGGCATATTTGTTATTTTTCCATAGGTCAAGTCTTTCCTTTAGGAAAAGTTTCCTGATGTGTTGCTCCAAATCCTCAGGAGAAAAGGATCTTAAAACATATCTACTCTTAGTTGCTACTTTGGCTAACGAGTCAGAAATTCATTTTCCATAATCCCTGTAGGTCCAGGACCCAAGCTAACTTTATTGGGAAACATTTTTATATAGAGTGTAGAATTTGTGATCGAAGCAGTGGGATAATAATTGGGTACGTCCTGGAACAAACAGAAAGAGCTGAGATGCAAGAAAAAGAATCTGTGAAAATGGCATATTTCTTTGGTACATCGCAGATTTTAGAGACTGCAATTAGTAGTACCATGACTTCGGCTGAGAAAATAGAGTTTATGGAACTTATTTTTCTTGCTGTTGAGATACTATTCATAAAATTAAGTATAGAAATACCTGTGTTTGTTCCCTGTTTGGAAGCATCAGTAAAAATCAACCTACTTTCACGAAATGAGAGCTCAGAAACCTGGTGAAATAGCTTAAAAATTATATTATTTATATGATTTAGTATAAAGATTTAGATTAATTATATGATTTGGTGTAAAAAGGGAGACAAGAGATATTGAAATTTTTGTTGACATTTCTGACCAATATGTTGGAGCTTTTAGTATGCATGATGTATTAATTCCTTGCTAGTTGGGCCATCTTTTGGCTCTGATGGCCAAATGAAGATAACGGTAGACTGGACTGAAGATAACGGTTGACTTGAGGTTGAAAAGGATTTTCGGTTTTGAGTATTTTTCCTGGTTTTCCTTCTAGTAGAGGAATATGAGTGACTTATAATTTCAAAGATTTTGTTGACAGTTTCTTCACATTTCAGGGAAATGGAACTAAAAATAGCATCTTGGTGGGCTTGAATAGCTTATAGATGTTTTTTTTTATCATTTGATTTTTCAAATTTCGTAAGAATTGAGGTGACTATATCATTGAGGTGACTGTATCTTACATTCTTGATTATTGATATTTTTTATCTACAAAAATCTTCAGGTTTACAATAGATTAGAACACTTTAATTTGATGTGATTTTATGTCCGTATACTCTTACTTAGATAGTTTCTGAAAGTTCTGCTGATCCCGTTTTATTGAAACGCCTGATTTGAGATACAGCAAGGCCGTATTTTCAATTTCTAAAGCTAGATTTTCTAGACTTTCATCCCCCGACATGAAAGGGATAAGGAATTTCCTAGTTTACTGTTCAGTTTGTATTTGGGGAGTTACAGGTACGTTCAATATTTTTCCAATTCTACAAACTTCTGTTGTAGTTTTATAATCAGTTGTACTAATAATTAGTTTGCCGGCTCTAGTATGTCGAACTTCTTCCATGCCATTCTTGTTGGAAATACCGTTTAAAAGTTCAAACTTTAATTGTGAAGACCAATTAGGAATAGAAAAATATCCTGATGTATGACATAAAAATACTGTGAAACTCGGCTATTCTGAAGCTAATCGCATAGCTAGAGCTGCAGTGTAATCATAGTCTAATAGAAAATGCGTTTTATATTTAAGTATGCGATATTCACAGTCTATAAAGGGTGCAACGTTGTGAAAGGCTGTAATGGTGAATTGATCAGCGTGTACGTTTTGAAGAAAAAAATTTAAACACCCTTATTAAAATTCTCGAATGCTGAAAATTTAAATAAACAAAGATAGTAGTGCTTAGTCTTTTTGAAAGCAAATGAAAAGTCAAAGAAATAAGTACGTACCACCTTAGGTAAAGTTCTTAAGTCAACAATACCTCTATTCCTATCTTATTGGAATAATTCACTCCTAAGCTCCTTCTAATAGTATGATTTATAACATTTCTAACTGTATAATGATAAATAAATAATTTAATTTCAATGACTGGTTAAAGTTACAAGTTCCTGAAATAACATTTTTTCTTAAATTAGATTTCGGATTCATATGTTTATGCTTGTATTTTCATAAGCTGTTTGTTTTTGCTTTTTGTTATATCACAGTGTAACATTCAAAATGGGAACGGAATTTAATGCATCCATTTTTAAAAAATATTAATCTTTATTAATGAAGTTTACAAAATCTGACTAATCTTCTAAGATCTAAAAATGGTAAGATCTAAAAATGTGTCACATAAAATTGAATTTTGCGCTTTTAAATTTAGAGTTCATAAAATCTCCAATAAGACCCTTAAGATTTGCTTCAAGCAAAAACCAATTTATTTAAATAATCCTTAATTATTTAAACAATATATTAAATTAAATTTATGAAATACTTTTTAATTTTATATATACTTTAGATTGTTCAAATAATTGATTTGTAGTTTCTTTGATTCTAAAATTCTTAATTATCAAACTATTTACTTGCATTTTCTTCAAATAAATTAATAAATTAAAATAATATAAATTCATTTTCTAATTTAATACTCATATATTAATTCTAACAAATTTATTGACAGATTGGTTTTAATTAAATTTAAAAAAATTATAGACTAGATAAATTTATGTTTTTCTTTATATTTCGAATGTAAATAAGACTACAAAAATTAAAAAGAAATATTATGAGAGTTTAAAAATTGTAGCATTAAATATAGTTATTAAATTAGAATTTGACATCGATTTTTAAGAAAGAAATAATGTCTTTATTTTCATTATGGCGAAAGTGTGAGAAAAATAAAAGTTATAATAAAGGTTCAATACAGTTTTCGTAGTTGAGTATATTAGTACAAATGAAAAAAAAAATGACTATTTTCAAAAAAATATGCAAAATATGGAATAGAATTATTCAAATTTTATCTAATAATAACGAAATCAATGAACATTTTGAGAGATTATAAAATAACTAACTAACTGCTTATAGGACTGAATTACTAATAAATTTACTATTAAAATTACTTTCAGTTTAATGATAATTAAATGTATATATTTGTTAAATTACAATTAAACTTGAAATTTTAATTACGTTGAATTTTATGTAAACAATTTTACAAGTGTACAAATGTAAAGTTTGAATTCAATCTATTAATTATGGGCTTCTTAAATATAACATCTCATTGACTACAAGTTTGAAAAAAAAACAATCGAAACTTTCATCAAAATCCTTTATAATAAGATATAACGGTATGGTTAGTTTTATTTTGGGAACCAATCATCTTGATTTCACTAAAGTGAATGGAAATCATTCAGATTCAACATCTGATTTTTCAATAAAATAAAACTTTTCTAGCGTCTAGGTGACTTGAAAGACAATATGCTCCTTCTCATCATTTGTAATTACATTAGACAACTTTCGTGCGAGAATCATCTTGAAAATCGAAAAAGTCTGTAACGATGTCTGGAAGATTCTCATTTCATCGGACGTGACTTGAGCATTTCATGGAGGGAAAATATTTCTTCGTCCCTCTTATTCCTTTTCTTTTTTCCCTTAATATTGTTGACGTCTCTGCTGAAAGGAATGAAACTGAAAACATAAGTACTTATTGAAATTGTTTTCCATTTCTTTATTGAGCGAAAATGTATTTATAAGATATGCATTCATAAATTATCCAAAATTATAAGAAAATAGGCAGCATTTTTTATGAAAAATTCAAATTCAAATTTAATTTTTCCATACGTTATAATCTTATTATCATACGTAATGTCTTAATCACATAAAATAAATATTTTAACAAGTAAATTTTATCATAAAATATTGTTTTATATTATTTAATTCTTATTTTATATCATTATTTTTATTTAATTATCTTGTTTTATAATTTATATTTTTTTTCAGTTTTGATAACCTAGAATTAATTATTACTGTTAATCAATACAGACATAAAAATTCAGATTTTGACAACTATGTATGAACATTATTTTTCATATTAATTAGTTTTACTCATATTTATTTCCATTGCAAATCATTGATTGTTTATAATATTATACTTAATATAATAAATCAAGAAATTATTTAAGATAAAATTTCATTTATATTTTTCAAATTTTACTTACTTTAACTTTCTAATAATTTGAACCAAAATCTTAATTCAAATTTAAGGTTTTTTGCTATGCTTAATATAAATTTAATTAAATGTAGTTTAAAATCATTTAATTAATATTATATGCAATTAATTCCTATTCAAATCCACCCCATTCAGTTACTAGCAAAGGAATATTTTGCATAATTATGGTATAAACTGGTTTTTTTTCCAAAGTTCTAATTTTTTTGAGAAGACTACCAAACAATACTGAAAACGATTATAAAAACAATATAACGTATGCTTTTTATAATTATAAAATTAAATTAAAAGTTATTCTGTGTATAATGTGATTAGTTATTATTGTGTTCGAACCGATACATCTAGCTATTGATATCCTGTGATTATACGAATTTCTTTAATTTACATAATAAATAATATTCACAATAAACAATGGATTTTATTAAATAACAAACAAAAGTTAAATAGAAATAATAGCTTAAACATATTTTATAGTGCTTAAGAGCAAATAACTTCAGTTTATAAGAACTGAAATTTAAAGAATTTCATGTTTAATTCAAACATATTTGTCACACTATAAATTTGCCACTACATATTCCTTTTTAGTATTAATGATATATTGCAAAAAATATACGTAGGGAGATCATGTCTGCATTCAATGTAATAGTTTGTTTTTGTTTTATTTAGGCAGGTTTCTGTTAACTGAAACTGTTATAGTATTATCATTTACATTAAAATTAAAAACCTTGATAATTTTATTAACAATTAAGATTTACATAATTATCATAAAATGGACTGAATATTTCAATAATTCACAGCAAGCAAGCACTTGAGAAGTATTTTGCTATTTCTCTATGCCTAAAGGTATTGCATTTCTCAAGGCACTTGGTGTGAGTACACTTTTCTCAATACTTGGTGTGAGTGGTGTGAGGAACAAGATGAAGTGCTGGCATGAGCCTACCTAATTTGTTCACATATTCATGAGCATCAACAATCATTTGTTTGTTGGAACAAAGATTTGTTTGTTGGATCAAAAACTAACTATGCAAATGTGCAACATAGATTAGCCGGTACTATAGCGATTCATATCAACCCTTTTCGAGCGGTATTAGGATGACATCTGAGAGTAATCCAAGTAACGAGGCACATATGTGTACTACAATTACGAATATTTTGTATCATAACCTATGATAACTCTGAGTAATAACTTTAACATCACGTAGGTAACCCACAAGCGTTTCAAGAAGGATATGAGCCACAATGTCACATGTAGAACTTAAGTTTTGATATTATTTTCATGTAGAAAAATGTATAATGTTAAAAAAAGCATAAAAGAAACAGATATTTAAGCTCATAATAAAATTTTCAAACTCAGTAATATTAATAAGTTTTTAAATTGTCAAAACTTGAAGTTTATTTATTGAAACACAAGTTGAAGATCTACATGATAAGCAAAACTATCCATCGGTCAATAGCTGTCATGATGTTAGGAATGTTTAATTGCGCTCATGTAAATAATTATTTCATTAATAAATGAACCACAGCCAGTAAAAAAGTGGATAGATTTTAATCCATTTATATAATATTTAAGTTTAAATAAATATAGAGCAATTTTAATGCGTTTAAAATAATTTAATTCAAATATTTATTATTTGGCTTTGTAAACGTGCCTCTTCAGTTTATTATATTCCTCACATACACAGTTACAAAAAAAAAATTAAAATCATTTACTCAGAGATCCATGTTTTCATTCTTCAACATAAAGCATGCAACTAAAATCTTTAATGTTTTTATTTGGATTTAGAAATTCCCAGTGGCTTAACCTTTTAACAGTAATTGAAGTTATTCGAATTAATATAGTATTGATGTTAAAAATCAGTTTTTTGTCTTTAATACAACAATTATTATACGATAATTATAATAAATAAAATACAAGATAATTAAAAGAAATGATTTGAAGCTATCAGAAATGAAAATTTAAAAGGCTTACAATAATCTTGAAAAATTAAGATTAAAGAATTGTGAAATCAAGCTGGCGAGAACTATTTAAACTTTGACGTATAATTAAATTTTTAAAGATGGTTGATTACAACAATTTATTCTAAGTATCATTTGATTAAACATTAATAGAATGAGTCATATCTACATATCAAATAGATATTAAGATACACAACTATGTATAAGAAACAAGCTTTTAACACCATATTTCTAAATGATATAAGTATCTATATAATTCAACTAAAATCATACGTAAATGTTGAAGAAATTATAAAGCTTAAGAAAATATATTTATTTTACTTATTTAGTATTATTTTCAACCTATAATAATATATTTAATTGATTTTATAGACAAATACAATAATGTCCCCATAACTTCATCAAATATGTACAAAGCTTTTATCTTTGCATTTTTCAATAATTTTGATTTAAAATTATGTGCTGAAAAAAAAGTGTTAGTTATGTTTTGTCGAAATATTTTTCTCTAAAAATGAAATTCATTAAAAAATTTATGTACTAAACAATAATGAATAAACTATCACATATATTTTATTAAAATAGGCTATGTATGGCATTTTATTTAATAATTGCTTTCTCTAAGCAAAAATCAAATAAGCATTATATTTTAAAATATTTTAATTTAACTTAAAACAAAATATTAAAATTAAATTCACATTCAAACCTCATGTTGATTTCTCAACAGCCATTCCAACGTCAAATAGTTATCTTTTATATATTTGCTTTCTTTTAAAAATGTAAGAGTACAAAATGACTTAAAAAAAAGTATGTCAGCATTTATGCTATTTGATTTAAATAGTTTTGAAATCCCAATCATATTTATACCAAAAGAAATATTATAATTATTGAGTGCTTCCAATTAATTTTAAAATTGCAATTTTGATTTTTGATCAAAATATCATATATTATTAAATGTATTGCATAATCTATATCTTTTTCATTAAAAACATTTTCATTATATCGATGAAAGTAACAAAGATTTCAATATAGTAAATGATAAACTAACTCAGAAAATATTTATTAATTTTACGAATAAAGTATTATTTATTTTCAATGTTTAAGCTAATAAAATTATTATGTTATTAATGATCATTTTAAATTCTCATAATAAAAGCAGAATAATTTTACATAGCTGCTGACGATTCTTCATCACTGAAAGATAAGTAGACTGTTAACGCATTGTTAATACATGACGTAGTTTAGAATTGAAATAAGTTAAATTGGAAGCAAATATTTCATTTAATTACTGTTTTAAGCAAATTAGAGAAAATACATTCATTTTCCTAAATTTTATCACAAGACTTTGTATAGATTTATGTTTGGGAATAATGTTATACGTCATTCCCATGAAGACAAGAAATAAATAATTGTCTAATATTTTAAGTGGTCTTTCATTCCTAGTGAAATCTTCTTTAATGGTTGCTACGGAAACGAGGAATGCTGATTATGGTTTGAAATGGGAAATATTTCCAATTTAAATATATTGATTGGCTGGAATGAACTGGATGAAAGCAGCTAAGGCGAAACAAGCTGAAAATTCATTCAGAAGAATAAGTCAATTTCATATAAATAATAGTGGCAGAATGGGATTGGAATGCCAAGAGCTTTAAAACTGTAGAATAAGAATTCTCGCTATTCAAGACGAAATCATCAGAGAAAATAATCGTTTTCTATTTCCACACAAAAATCAAGAAAGTAAAAATCGTTATTAGAATGGCCACATGATGAATTTTAACCAATTTCGTTCATTCTGAGTTCTCGTAAGACATGGAAATTATCATTTATTTAGATATATATTGGATGTAAGATATTTCTTACAATCAATCACACTGATAAATTAGTTTTAAACTTATTTAATATAAACTTTTAATAAGAATTATAAATGATAGGAGAAAAAATGCTTATACAAAATTATTAATATAACAACTTAATAAAAATATCAATCTTTTTGTAAAAATATAAAGTAACTGGAGAATTTTGTAGGTGAAATATACGTAGCATATACTAACTGATAAATATATATATCATAAATACGTAAGAAAAAATGGATTATTGATAATATTGACGAAAACATTAATAAATTACTACTACTATTTTAAAAATAGTAGAACTTAGTTTAATATGAATTAATTAACTAGCTTTCATCTTGGATCCAATTTACTGAAGATTTTAAAGGTTCAAAATTTCAATTTAATGTTTATTTTTTGAAGATTCATAAACAATTCAGTTATATATATTATTAGAAATCTCGGATTTTATTTTCAAATATTATTTTGATATGAATATAATATATGTTTATGATGTATGTTATGAAAGAGATATTCTTAGAATATTTTTAACTTGTATATATATATATATATATATATATGATTTTATGTCTTCCTTTTCCATTCTAGTGGAGTATTGCTTAAGAATGTAACATTAAAACTATAATTAAAACTAATAGAACATTCATTAGTTTCTTTCATAAAATGGGATATTAAAAATATAAAACAAAAAAATTATCGATCTTAGGAGTACTAAATCTAATTTCATTTTCAAAATATTAGTAAATATATCATACGTAGCTTGTCAAATAAAGTTGATTATTTTCTCATTTAAAATAGACTGTTTTATTACAAGCACAGGAAAGTTTTCGTAAAGTATATTTTTCATAATCATTAGAACTTGAAAATAATATTTAAAATCAAAATCTCTCCTAAAAGTATTTATGATGATTAAAAAATGTGAGAATTTTGGTTAAAGCATATTTCATTGTATTATTCATAGCAAATTTACATTATACATAAATTTCTATTTATTACCTTCTTTAAAACGAATTTTCGATATTGCTAACTTTTTTTTAAAATCATGTTAAATTTTAACCTCCGAAAACTATGTTTTTGGAATTCTATATTTGTTGTCTCGTGTTACGATTGTTTAGTTTATGAAAAATTATTCTATTTATAGAGATATTTGAATAATTAGGAATGCACTGTATCTTTTGTAAGTATTTGTATTTTATGCATCAAAATATGCATAATAACAAAAAATTAAAAGAATGATGATATTAAAAAAAATCTCCATTGAAAATGCAGAAAATGATGATTACTCGTTTCTATTAATAAATAAAATACATTTTAGGATTAAATTAATTTTAAATATTAATATCTATACTGCATTATTATAATTTTATGTGTTCTAATTCAACCATTTATTGTACTAAACTTTTAAATTTTAATAAATTATAAAATCCTTTAAATCCTAAAATCTCTTTTAAATTAATAATTTTCAAATTTAATTATATAAATTTTGCAAATACACAGTAATCAAAATGCAAATCAACTTATTTTATAATTAATTTCAATTTTAAATAAATTTCTTTAATTTTTATTCATTTGAAATGTCTTTGAATGGACAAATACACTATTTGATATTAATTTGATAAATATTTATGATACAAGGAATATTATATTATTATTTTTAAAGTTCATTTGGAAATAGAATCAAAGTAAACTTAATTTTTAATTGAAAAGAATATTCCCGTTAATTTTCTTTGGTTCACTTGAGGTTACAACACCTTCAAATAAAAATACATTTCTCTAATTTTTTAAGCATTTTGCATCGGACAAACCATAGAACTAATGAAGAGAAACTTCTCAAAGAAAACATTCATGAGATTAAACTATAATTATTATATAAAATTATAAATTAAAAAAGCAACTTTCTATTTATTTTAATTTTTTTAATTATAAAATAATTTCTCTCATAAATTTTTAGTAGTTTTTGCAGTTTTGTTTGTTAATTTTACATTTTTAAAATTAACGTCATTCAAAATAAAGTTTTGAATGAATTTGATTTTAATTAAATTGTTATTTAAATTATAATGCTATAAAAATATTGATTACGTTGTCATTATTCTATTAAAACGTAACTATCTCCCCCTCATTGAACTAATTTAATCTCTCTGATAACCGTAGCAGCAAATTCCTGTAAATTTACCTTCATCTGAACCAGAAGAATGGCATCCAAAACGTGAGCTCGCAGAACCAGCTGCGAAAGAATCAACCAAACTTCCAAAAGATGATCAATATCCCCTCATGGTCTCATGCCTCCATAAGACACATTCTTAAATTTCAAAAGTTAGCATCTTGCAAACGGCATGGGCAATAGCTCAACAGGGAAGAACTACTAACAAAATAATTGCTAATATCTCTGAGCCTAATTTACTGGTTAAGTAGAGCATAAATTACTTTGTAATTAAACGTGGTCTATTCTAAATCTAATTTAAAAAAATAAATAGAACGTCTCTCAGTGGCTAAGAAGGCAATTCCACCCATTATATCAAAGAATGCACTTACACGGCCCAGCATCACATCAAATGCCCTCAATACCTTAACTATACTGATTTTCTTCGATTCTCACTTCGTTCATATCTCTATCAGAAAAAAATTAACATTAATTGCTAAGCTCTTCACAGAAAAAGGAGCCCTCTTTTTACCATCTTCACAGATGATTCATCAGACTCAGACTTTAAACCCATTATGTTTAAAAAAAATTACTTTTAGTTAGACTTCATACCTGAAATGACTACATTTTGCCTACAAATTACATAATTGTAGATTCTTCAGCCACACAATAGTTTCACTCTCCATTTGTACATAAATTTTTTCCTGACCCTATTTCTTAGTCTGTTTAATATTCCTATTTAAATTTATATTAATTTCAATCATCCTTCTTTATGTTGTCATCCTAGCTGAACTGTAAAGTATTGGGCACTGCGTGACCCAATACAAGTCTTAAGGGCCCCACGATTGTGTAAATCTTTCATTAACATTCTGAGGTGGCAGCAAAGGTTGAAGACGACCTTATAGAACCTGGAGAGCTCTGCTTGCTCTCGATGGTGATGAGTGGACTAAACCTGATAATTGAATAGTACAGTACGGTGTCCTCTTTTATGTATGTATGTATCATTTCAGAAACTGCTTTTATTGTTTTATCCAGATATTGGGAGTTCAACTAGTAACACAATATTGCTTTAAATGGAGTAAAGATAGATAATTTAGACTGCTGCCATAGAGTAACTAACACAATGCATTAATTAATAGATACTCTTATTCATAGAGATTATAAACAATAGATGTTAAGCAACAAAATTTCCCAATTTTAACATTTTAATTAATTATTTGTGGCACACCAAATGTTCAGTTCTTTATTTATTAACCACCAAAGTTATAACTGTCGTAAATTTGAAAAATATTTTAACATAATGAATTCTAAAATAACCGAAAATAAATTATACCATACTTTTAATTTGTTAGTACCTTTTTCGACAGAATTGCATGAGGTGAGAGCATTACATATTTTAAATTTTGTTTGATGAAAGTTATTTGTTGCATTATAATAGTAGTTACAAAAATTAATAATTGGTTTTAAAATTTGGAATTATTTAATAAATAATCACAGTCAAAAATATTTAAATACATTCTTTACAGATTTTTTTTATCAATTCATAGAAAAAAATAATATTGACAATTAAATAAATGACTTATTATATTTTAAGTATTATCTCCCATAAAATTTAAAATACAGCATATTTTTCAAAACTAACCACTGAAGAAATTGGTAATAAAAATAAAATTCGTAGCTTATTTGAATGATAGTGAAAAATATTTTAAGTAAAATTAAATGAAAAACTATGGCATTCTGTTTCATTTTTTAAAATAGAATGGAATAGAAAAATGTGAACATGATCAAATTTTATTTTTATGTGAACATGGCCAATTCAATTCATGACAATGTTTCATGGATGATTTTTATTTGCAATATTTCATAGTCATTTTAGCAAAAGACTCCAGAATTATTTTGCAATATCTTTCAAAAATCCTCCATTCAATACCAAAAGCATGGTACGATAGAAGTAAAATCATTGTTACAAATTGATGCTACAAGACATATCAATTGGTATTGCACCATAATCCACAATCTGTAGTATCAATTTCAAACTTAAAATTCTGTGCCGAGAAAAATCTCCAGATAAACAACGAGTTATAAATTTTCGAAAGATTATTTATTGCTTGTTTGCTTGTATGAGAAGTACAACAATATTTTTGTTCTTCACAGCCAATTTTGTCTCATCATCAGCAAAATTATTTTTTACCATAATATAAAAATTCCCTTTAAAATATAAGAAGACAATATGCGTTTATCTTCTTGAGGTGACAACAGAAAATTATCATACATTTCCTGCATCAGATAATAATTACCAACTTCAAAAATGAGAAGCGAATCGTATTGTGAACTGTTCAAGGCAATTGATGATCTTCCGAGAATAACGCACTTGACATTATGAATCCAATTTTGTTGAAAAACATCTTTAAAAAAATGGTGGATTTATTGTTAGAAAGGTATATATATTGTTGGCCAAATTGACGTGCATCTGTTTTATTGAAATACTGAGATTATATTCTAGATTTAAATACATTTCATATGATATTGCTACAGGTAAAAATATTTTGGTGGATGATATTGCATGATAAAAGTGAGGTAAGTTTTTTTTAATTCTATCTTAAGCCCCACAGTTCAATAATACCCTAAAAATACTTACAAACCAAATAGAATTACCACCATTGTCTTCAGACACAAATTCAATGGAGCATGTTTGAGTTACCTTGCCATGCAAGTTCTTTCTCTTAATCCTCCACTGCAGTAGTTACATGAATTTGAACAAATGGCATTCTGTGTCTGATATTTGCTTTTCATTCTAATATTTGACAAGTTAGTCATCAAAGGTCATCAATATATTGCAGTTAAAGGGTTAATATTTTTATTAGAACTCATTTTGTAGTATAATTCAACGTTATAAAATGTTTTCTTATTTTCTGAGAGAAGAGATTTCTTTATGTACTTAAAAATATATACTTTGTTGTAAATCTTATTTGAAAGTGAATAAATGTTAATTCATATACCACATTCAATAATGTTTTATCTGCATACATTTATTTTCAAATTATGTATTTTAAAAAATTATTGGATCTAAATATTTGTAGGATAGTATAAAAGGTAGTGATTAATTTTCATTTATTTATTTAAATTTCATTTGCATTTGAAAACAAATTTTGTTGTAAATATTATGCATATTGAAGTCTTCAAATATAATTGAAACAGTGCAATAAGAATACTTTACCTTAATAAACTTTTCGACAACTGTTTTTTTCTTTCTATTCTCAAAATATTTCTTCAATTATTTTCATTTATTTAACTTCACGTTCAAATAAACAACATATTTTATGTCATAATGAATCTAATTCGATAGAGATATAAATGTTCCATTAATTAAATAAGTGGTTCTTTTCTTCCTTAAAAAATGTATCAAAATAATTATGTTCCTTTGAGTGAGGAACCATCTTTCTAAGAACCACCTTAGGCATCGTTTTAGCTTTTCGATAAAATGAAGGCAATATCTCTTTGAAACACACAAAGAGCTTTATCTCTTTATTTCTAGTACTTTTTTTTTGAAAGAAAGATCCAAGAAATACTGAGAGTTGCTCTTGTGGCTTCTTTCTAACAATAAATGATTTCTCTTTCATTTATTGTCTTTCACATTTGTTTCCTATTTAGAGAACAAGAATACCTTATCTAACAATTTAAAGTTTTTTGTCTATCTCTTATTCTATAAAATAATTATTTTATCATTAAATCAATAATACTTTATTTTGAGGCAAATAATTTGTGATATAATATGGCTAGATCATTTGGAGGATTTTTATACTTTTAAAGTCTTATTGAAAATGATAAAACAATTTGCTTTTGTATTAACCACGTATGTTTTCCTAATATTTAGAAATATTTTATAAATGAAATATAACAATAATGATTTATCTCATACATAATTATACCTTACGTAATCAGAAAATAATTTTCTTTTGGTATTGCAAGAATTCAATAAATGCAAACATTTTGCATATAATTAATAATGTGTTAAGTGATTAATAACTTAAATTTAATAACTTTACATCACTTCATTTAACAAACCGTAAAATCGTGCAAATGAAATTTCCTCATACAAAATTCATTATTAGAAAGTGATTGTGACTATATAAAACTAAAATGTTTTAAGGAATTCTTAAAATAGTTATTACCCTTATATAAAATAACATACATAATTGCTTACAACATATCTAAATTTAATTTAAAGTAGCATGAAAACATGCATATATTATTTTTCTATATGTCATTTTATATTTTAGTCTGTACATAGTTTTGAAATATTTCCTTGGTATTTATATGGTTCATCAACAAAGCAGATAGAAAATAAATAATGTTCAAATCTTAATTTAAATATCATCAACATTTGGATCATTTGAGGTATTATGAGTAGTATGAGGTATGGGATTAGGAAGTATGAAAATCAAATGTCTGTGATTTATGAATTCTAAATTCATAACTACTTTTTTGATTTACTTGAGATGAACAATGCTTGCAGAAAATTGACTTATTTATTTGCATACTGGGAGATAAGTATGCATTTAAATTAGCAGAAAAATAAAAATTTAGATATAATGTATATATGTCTTACATATTTCAGTTACAACTTCAGTTATTAAGAAAAATAAAATTGAGTTAAAGTAAACATTAAACCTTAATAGTTCCTATTTCAAACATTTTTATTACAAAGAATATAAAATATAATCTCAAGAGTTAAAAATTATAAAACATGTTCTATATTTAAATATCATGATCTCAAAGTTTTACTTTTAATTTTAAAACCAAATGAAAGTTTTGAAATTCAAAAAGGAAATGTTAAATTGAAAAACAAATAAAGTGAGTGTTGAAAGCAGAATTTCTATTCCAGGTGAATATGCCAATGATTATCATTCATTTCTGCAACTCAAAACTATAATATTATATTAAAATAACTACAATAAAAATAAAATTCAGTATCTATATTTAATTAGGAGCGCTTAGCATCTTGGTAAAATAACTTGCTTCAATTACTAATAAATAATCTTCATTTCTAGTTTGTACACATAAATAAAACTATCCTTTAAATAGCATTATAATTAAAATAGTAATATTAAATATTAATATTAAATAAAATGTGAATTGAAATAAAATTTTTATCTCAAAACAATGCCAAGATAAAACACATTTCATTAATATTTTTTAAACATATCCATTGATATAAATACTTAATCATTATTTTCTTAGAGAAAGGAGTCAAATATTAAATTTTCTATGTTAAAAATATTTCGCTATTTTTACAAAATGTTTATATTTAAATTTTTAGATGGTGTTTTTGTCAACCCTATATAAAAAAACAATAACTTTTACAATGGTAAACGATTATCTTGAACTAAGCAATTATTTTCACATTCGAAAAGATTCCTAACTTCATTAATAGGTCCTAAAATTCAGTCGAAAAAGCTATACTATAGCAAACTGTTTAGAAAACAATTTATTAATTATTTATTTCTAAAATGATGTATTTAAATACATTAATTTAGAAAATGGAAATTGAATTGATTGTATAAGTAATATACATAAAGAAATGTATAAGCAAAATAAATTAATAGAAAATTGAAATTGAAAATAAAATTGAAATACACACTGAATATTTAAAAACATAAAACTAACACATACTAACTTAATAAATTTGAAGAAACAAATTCCATCACCATTCCCCAACAATTTGGATTTAGGAAAAAACTTTAAACAACGCATCAACTGCTTCGAACTGAGGAAATCATTTCCAAAAATATTCAACTTTAGAAATCAACTGGAGGAGTCTTTTTAGACATAGAAAAAGCATTCGATAAATTTTGGCATGAGGGACTCATCTTCAAATTAATTAAGTACAATTCCCCCCCCCCCCAACCTTACCAAACTCATACATAGCTACCTCACAAATAGATACTTTTTCGTTAGAATCAAAAAATCTTATTCCTCTAAAAAACCTATTTGTGCAGGTGTCCCTCAAGGATCCCAGCTGGGACCCTTCTAATTTAACATCTACAGAAAAGACATACCACACCATGACAAAAACATCATCTCCCTCTTTGTGGATGACACCGCCATTTTATCCTCAGACTCGAACCATCAAACTATAAGCGATAACTTAAAAGTGCATCTTGCAGAAATTGAAAACTGAATGATCAAAATTAATGTTTCAATGCTCACCAACTGGATGATCAAAATTAATGTTTCAAAAACACATGTTGTGCTCTTTACCAGGGAAAGGAGCACCTGCCCTAATATCCAAATCCTGGGAGCCGATATACAATGGCAAAATAATGTGAAATATCTGGGTGTTACAATTGATAAAAGGCTCATCTGGAAAACCCATATTCAGAACATGAGATATATGATCATTAGTGCTAGTACTGCTTTTTCTCCTCTAACGTGTCATAATTCTCAATTGTCAATGAAAAATAAGCTGTTAATATATACCTCGATCCTGAGACCAATCATTACCTACGCCTATAAATCTGGGGAGGTGTTTGTATCACTAATCTACAAATACTCGAACAACAGCAAAATAAAATTCTCAGGTTAATTAGTAAAGCTGAACATTATTTGGGGAACAACCTAATTAGAAAAAAATTTGGCAATGCCCACCCTAACAAATTACATAAAAACGCTCTCCTTTAAATTTTACAACAAACTCTATGAAATAAATAATATTGAAATTCAAAATATCGAGAATTATGACCCGTACGACATTAAAAATTTCCATTGGCCTAGATCGGTCCTACGGCTCTCTCCATCAACCGGCTTTAAAAAAAAATGTATAGAAATAAATTCATGAACAAAAATTATGACTACTACCGTGGAGCCATCTACTGGGATCACCCGTGGATGACCAAAGACCTCCTCAGAAATTAATTATTTGTTTACATTCATGCTTTCCCTTTTGTAATCAACTAGAAAGTCCTTAATGCTAGATTATCTTCTGTATATAATTTTTTCTTATTTTTACATTTCTTGACAATGTACTTAACCGACCTTTAAATATATAAGCAAACTAAACTTATGTAAACAAACGAACTCATGACTCCTATCGTGGCGCCCTCTCTCGGGCTACATGTTTGATATTCATGTTGATGAACCATGTTTTGTTTACATTCTCCATCTTGCTTTAGATTACCACTCTTCCTTGTACATATTTTGCTTATCGTGTCTTTCATTCATTATTTTATTCACTTATTTTACCATGTTTCATACTACCTTGTGAATTAGTACTGGGAGTGCTTTGGCTCTTCATTCATGAAACTATTTTGTGAAACAGGCATTTTAGTCTAAATTTAGATTGTTTAATTTTGCTTATAAAAGAGTCCACGGCCAAAAGCTGAACACCTCAGACATATATAAATAAAAAAAATAAAAATAAAACTAACACATACAATTAATTTCTCTTTATCAGTATGAAACAAAAAGCTACTAAGTGACATAAAATGTGAATTTGAAGTCTAATAAACGCGCTAGAACCGAAAAAGTTCTCATCAAGTTATTTTCATAATAATAACAATTTGAAAGTTTTGTTAATAATACTTTTGCTTATTATAAATCAAAACTGATTTTAGCTTAGTTTCTCATTTGAACATAAAAAATGTATAATTCTAGGACTATTAAATTGAGATGGGAAATATGGTTATAGATATATATTTTGAAAGCTCATTCCTTAATAATTTTACTGAAGGATCTGTAGCAAAAATTTACCGATACATATTAGATATAAATATTCCTTATAAAATGCAATAAAAAAAACATTGAAAATGATAAAAAAAAATAATTTTAGGTATAATCTCATTATAAATGCATTCTTCTTCGAGGAGGGCTTTGAATTTCATACTTTTAACTAAATAGTATATCACTTCGTTTAGAAAATTCAGCTTACAATGTGTACTCAGGATTTTCTAAAAATATTTTTAATTTTGCATAAAACATTTCTTAATAATTTTGACCTCTTCAATCAATAAAAAATAGAAAATCTTATTACATATATAAACAAATGTTTAAAATTGCTTATTAGGAATCAAATGAATTTATAAGAAATATATTTTTTCATGAAAGCATGTTACGTAATTCAATAGCTTAAACGTGCATGAAAGGATATTATAAAAGACAATTATTGTAATACAATGATTTCATATCAGTTTTTGTTTACATCAAAATAGGTTAATTGTAGATACATCCCATTTTATTAATTAAATTACATACTTTTACGACGTATAAAGAAATATTTTTGTAAGTTGACTATTTGCCGATGCGATATTGCCTAAAAATCGTAACACTCACAAATGATTTTCATAATAACTTAGTAGAAATATTTTGCACAAATAAAGCAATATGCAAGTTCGATATTTCTTAAAATATTCTATGAAAAAAATTTGCAAAAAATTTGTAAAATAATAATTGTTAAAAATAATAAAGGAAAACTAAAATGATTCGTATTTATAAATAAAAATTAGCTGTCATTAGATATTCAATAATAAAATAATTAGTCCGAATCATACAATTTTTTCACCCTTAGAAATTTTTTAAAATAAAATATATTTATTGGTATCACTTAATTCAACGACTATTTTTAGTTTGATCAAATTTGATGAAATTTCATGTTACAATCAAGAATGCTTTGATATGAATTGAACATAGGTCAGATGAAAATATTTTACACAAATAAAGCAAATCATAATGTTAATATTTTTTTAGAACATTCCATGAAATATTATCTACCAAAGTTCTATAAACTAATAACCTGAAGAACTTTTTTATATATTTAACAAATGAATAAAATATTTAATAGATAAAATAATTTAGAAAAATTATGTTTCATATGTATGAAGAATAAGCAAGATATGCTTGTAAAAGAAAAAATAGCAATCATTTTGTACTTAAAATTTGTTTAATTTTTTCAATTTATTCATCCTTAAGAAATTAAAATATGATATAATATGCTATATTTGGTATAATTTAATTAAAAACCTCGTTAAGGATTGATATTATTTTATGAAATGTTCTGATTGATAACCACTAATTATATAATAATACTAAGATATCAACTAATAATAATAATTATAATTATAAAATAATAATAATAATATTATAATATAAACTAAACTTAGTTCAGGTAAATATATTCCACATAAATAAATCAAATTAAAATTTTCATGTATATATTATGAAATGTAATCTGCTCAGTGTTTGCAAAATAACAACGGAACACACCGTCATCATTCACAAATATTAACAACTTCTCAATTGTTTTCATAAGAGTATAATTATTAGTTATTACACATAATAAATATTTAATAAATAGTTAAATTGTTTCACTAAAAAAGTATTTTAAATAAATAGACTACACTCTTTGGCATTATTTTATTCAACATTTTTTTATAAACTTACTATACATATTCCTTGATATATATATATATATATATATATATATATATATATATATATATATGCTAGTTTAAACATTGTTCCTGAAGAAAATCACTTGTATTTTATAAAGTTACCCAAATTAGTTAAGATTCATTATTTTTTATATAATAAGTGCACAAATATTTGATATGAAATATTACCTGATATAT
>JAPDSC010119032.1:0-21311 GCA_026290005.1 Latrodectus geometricus
TAGATAAAATTTTATCTCCAGTTCAAAATTTATTTTGCATGAGAAAAATTTTTAATTTTATTTATTTGGGATAAAAAAAATCGCCATCTGATTATTCTTATCTTATATGATTTTTCATTTTCAAACTTTTTTAAAGGGAAGGATTCTAAGGAGTAATCAGATTATTTTAATGAATTATGTTTAATTCATTCTTAATTATAAAAAAGTTATACAATATTTATTGGTATTATTTTATTTTTCTTCAATTAAAAAATTTTTCTTTTATCATACATCTTACTAATAAGTAAAGAGAATGGTTTTCAAAGAGAAATTTACGATGAATTTCAAATTAGATCATTACACTTCATATAATACTCATATGAAAAAATAAATTGAATAACCAGAATTCTGACTAAAATACGCACATGATTCTTAATTTAATTACGATTGTTTTAAACTCATCAAAGATCTGTATATAAAGAGAAATTGAAGATACAACTAAAAAACAACTAGAATTTCTTTTAAAATTCACGCAATACCTCTGAGGGTATTGCGTGATTTACATCTTTCGCGCTAAGTAATCAAATAAAATCAAATGCTCCAAAGGGTTACTTGAACACAAAACGAATTTCCGGCATGTGCAAAATCACGTTATGTCATAAAATGCAAGTTACGTCATAAAAACTTTAATTTAAAACAACATTCCGACACAGTAAACCAGTTTAAAACACTTTTTTCCCCCGCACTGCCACTGGAGTTTTTTTATAACTAAATTAAAAACAAATTTTTTTATTATTTTTTTGAAAAAAAATATATTGTTAATTATTTTATATTGATTCAATTAATAGGTACAAATACCAGATAAAATATAAAATTGAAATTTTAAAATTCAATTAATTTATTAAATTTAATATATTATTTTAATTAGTGAAAATATTTCAATGAAAATAGACAGAGATAGTGAGAAGTTGGTTTGTTTTGTTTGTCGTTCAACAATCGTTTTTTTTTTTATTCACGAGGGCTAATTATAGGGGGACTTATAATTAAAATATTTCCCGTACCCCTGTAAACCCACAAACTGTTATACCAACGGCCAGAACGTAAACCATTCGTCTGTCAGCAGGTAACATCCTTGGTCTGCATCCCCTTGTTGGACTCGGTGGTGGGTGGTGCGGTCAGGTCCCGAAATTTTAAAAAATTCACTAATGGAGAACAAAACTTTTTCTTTTCTCCCTCGGGAGCACTTAGGATTAAATGAACATTCGAAATTTTTTCTGATCAAAAGAAAGGAGGGTTCCTTTGAAAATGTGTCCCCCTTTCTTATACATAAAGGAATATCGGGTTTAATTGGGGAAGTGAAAGATATCCGTAAGATACGTTCTGGTGACTTATTAGTGGAGGCTGCAAACTCAAAACAAGCAGCAATGTTAAACAACATGCAAAAGATTGCAAATATTGAGGTAACTGTTTCGCCTCATGGTTACTTAAACTTTTCACAAGGTGTAATTTCCGCAAGGGATCTGTTGAACTCGCCGACGGATGAGATTCTTGAGAATTTGCAAAGTCAGAAGGTCTGTGCTGTTAAGCGCATTACTGTCAGAAGAGATGGCAAAGTTCTTGAAACTAAGCATCTCATTCTGACATTTGCGACACCAGACCTTCCAGACAATATTAAAGTTGCATACATGAATCTTCCCGTCAGGCCCTACATACCTAATCCCTTGCGATGTTTTCAGTGCCAACGTTTTGGGCACTCGAGAAATGCTTGCAGGGGCAAACTGACTTGCGCTCGCTGCGCAGCAGTTGGCCACGATAATTCGACCTGTACAGCAAAGGAGGAATGTGTCAACTGTCATGGTGACCATCCCTCCTATTCTCGTAGTTGTCCTCAATGGGTACTCGAAAAAGAAATAACCACCTTGAAAGTGAAAAATAAAGTTTCCTACCCTGAGGCTAGAAAAATAGTTACCTCTCGGACACCGCAATCTGGATTGAGTTACGCAGCCGCTGCAAAAAAAGTCACCAAATCAATTAGTACTCAAACGGATATTCTGTCACTCCCCGTTACGAGATTACCCCAAACAAACAATGAAAGACCAAAATCTTTATCTCCTATCACAAGAAGAGCTCCTTTAGCTAAATCTAGAGGAGTTAAATCCTCTAAATTAAAATCAGCAAAGGAGGGTTTCCGTAAATCCTCCTTATCCACCCGTAGAGCTATGACCCTGGAGGCTGATGCTGTCTCCCTTCATCCCTCGGACGATAATTTATCGTTCGAGGAAATGATCGAGGATTCGCCTTCAAGCTCCGGGGGAGGAGCTTTTCTATTTAAAAAATAACTTCCTTTGTTTCTTGGAACTGCCATGGTTTAAGATCACATCTTGATGACATCAAGTCTATTACATCAGCTTTTAACCCCGCATGTGTAGCACTTCAGGAAACTTTCCTGAAGTCAACCAATAACATCTATATGCGTGGGTTTCAATGCTTCAGAAAAGACTGTGGTGATGATAGTGCAGTGTCTGGGGGAGTTTGTATTTTAACATCAAATAACTTCCCCAGCACTGTCCATCCATTAAATACTACTCTACAGGCTGTAGCTATAAGAATATATACAACATGCTTAATTACAGTCTGTAGTCTGTATTTACCACCACATGATGTCATCCGCCAAGAAGAACTTGACAATTTAATTGATCAGCTGCCCGCTCCAACTTTGTTACTAGGTGACTTTAACGGACATAATTCTTTGTGGGGAAGTGATGATACTAATTCTCGCGGTCGTCAGATAGAGCAGTTTATTTCCGATAACTGTCTCTGTCTGATAAATACCGACGAGAAAACATATTTCCACTCACCCACAAGAACATTTCATTCTCTCGATCTCGCCATTTGTTCACCGTCACTTCTGCCATTGTTAAATTTAACAGTAGGGAATGATCTGTATAATAGCGATCACATCTTCCACACTATGTCTCCTCCATCACATCTTCCACATCTAGTAAGCAGTTATGGAGAAAAGTAAAAGCAGCCAATGGCATCTACACGGAATTTTCAATTCCTGTCTTGAAAACCGGAGCTGCTATATACTCTTCTCCTGCAGACATTGCTAACGTCTTTGGTGAAACATTTGCTAACGTCTCAAGCTCCGACTCTTATAGTCCTTCGTTTTTAAGGACTAAGAGTCGAGCCGAGCAAATACCAATTCGTTTCAACCATAGACAAGCTTTGCCTTACAACTGCGAATTTCGGATGTTGGAATTGAAGCGAGCATTACGGCAGGCTAACAATACCAGCCCAGGACCAGACGGAATCAGCTATCAAATGCTTCGACATTTAAGTCCAGATTCCCTGTTGAACTTATTATATTTGTTCAATAGGATCTGGACCGAAAATGCATTTCCATCAATTTGGAGCGAAGCAATAGTCATTCCGGTTCTAAAGCCTGGTAAGGATCCTTCATAACCATCAAATTATCGACCAATAGCTCTGACGAGCTGTCTTTGTAAGACTCTCGAACGTATGGTTAACGCCCGTCTCGTTTATGTCTTGGAAGAAAATAAATGTATACATGTGAATCAGAGTGGATTCCGTAAAGGAAGATCCACTCTTGATAACATTACTCATTTGGAAACCCAAATCCGCAATGCATTTGTGCGGAGAAACCATCTGGTTTCCATCTTCTTTGACATCGAGAAGGCATACGACCGTACGTGGCGATATGGTATTCTCCGTAAATTATATGATTTTGGCTTTCGGGGTAATCTTCCGATGTTCCTTCAGAATTTCTTACGCTCCCGAGTTTTTAAAGTTCGTATTGGACACCTTTTGTCCAATACTTTTACTCAAGCCGAGGGTGTTCCCCAAGGCTCAATTTTAAGTGTAACCATTTTTAATTTATTCATCAGTTGCATTCTTCATCTTTTATCACCTTCTGTTTATGGCACAATGTATGTAGATGACCTGCAAATATCTTGCCAAGGATCGAATATGCGTTTAATTGAGAGGCAACTACAAACATCTGTTAATAAAATAGCTGCATGGTGTGCAGAGAATGGCTTTAAATTATCTCCTAGCAAGAGCTGATGTGTCCATTTCTGCAGGAAGACCAGTATACACAATGATCCCATTATTCATCTAAACAACACTGCAATACCCGTGGTCAACGAGATTAAATTTCTTGGTGTGACATTCGACCGAAAGTTGACTTTTCTTCCGCATGTTTTATATTTGCGGAAGAAGTGCGAGCGATCGCTTAATATCCTCAAGGTATTGTCAAATACATCTTGGGGTGCTGATCGCTTGTCACTCCTTCGGGTCTACCAGGCACTCATTTTGTCTCGTATTGACTACGGAAGTGTTGTATATGGATCTGCTAGGTCTTCAGTTTTACGCAGATTGGACACTGTGCATCACTCTGCTTTGAGAATCTGTTCAGGCGCATTCCGCACATCACCCGTCCAGAGTCTTTACGCGATTTGTCATCAATTGCCTTTGGACCTGAGACGGATGCAGCTGTCTCTCAATTACTACGCAAAGGTCATGTCTGACCGACAACATCCTCTACGTTCCTTGGCCATTTCTCCTGCATTAGAGAGACTATATGATGCTCGACCATACAGCATCCAACCTTTTCTCACTCGAACTAAACAGCAACTCCATTTGACAGACCTACATGATGTCCGTTTTATTAAAACGGACTTACAATCACATCCACCCTGGTACGATCCACAGATAACTATTATTAATCCATTTGCTCAATATACAAAATCGGACACAACCTCTACAGTTTTTCAACAGCTTTATTTATCTCATCGCTGTCAGTATTCATCATACACGCCTGTATTCACGGATGGTTCAAAAACTGCAGGACATGTTGGCTGTGGCATATTTTATGCTGATACCAGTCATGGTTACAGCCTTCATGCGTCCTGCTCAGTCTTTACCGCTGAAGCAACGGCTATCCATCAAGCCCTTCAGCTAGTGAATACAGAGCCGTTTCATAAAATCTGCATGTATACTGACAGTTTAAGTGTTTTAGAAGCGTTGGAAAACTATAACAATTGTCATCCAGTTGTGTCCAAGATTTTCGGAGCATTGGATTCCCTTGCTGGCGAGGGTTATGACATCATTTTCTGTTGGATCCCAGGTCATGTAGGTCTAGAGGGAAATGAAAAGGCAGATGCAGCTGCTAAAGCTGCATCGTCCTCACTCCATTCATCTGTCCCTCTTTTCGACGTGAGAAGGGTTGTTAAAACATTTGTTAAATCTCTCTGGCAGGAGTTATGGAGTATGCAGGTCTCTAATAAATTGTGTGCCATATTCATATCTTTCATTCCATCGTCAGTTTTACCGTTACGAAGAGCAGATGTTAGATTAACTCGCCTTCGTATCGGACACACACGTTTCACACATAGACATTTGTTTTTAAGTGAACTTAATCCATGGTGTGAAACGTGTGATGAACCATATACAGTTACTCATATTTTAATCTCATGTCCTGTTCTTAACGTTTACCGTTTTAAATATTTTACAACTGACCTTTTAACTCAGAATGATTTAGTGGGGGAGTCACCCCACCGAAACCTTTTTGCATTTTTAAGGGAAATTGGTTTCCTTGCTTTTATTTAAATTGTATTAATGTTAATTTTATTTCTATTTACTTATATTTTCCTAGATTTTAATGTAAATTTATACATTTATTTTTGTGTTTTAAACTTTTAATGTTGAGTTTGGGTTTTCTTTAAAACTTATATATTTTCTTTAAAGCTTATTTTTTGGCGCAGCTTGTCCTATTTTGGACCTTGCGCCACAAAACCCAACCAACAACAACAACAACAACAGCAGGTAACATCCAATGATAGAAATAAAAATGGAATCTCTTTGGATGATCTCCATAAAATAAATAATTAATTTTAGAGATATTATTGCAGAACTTTCAGTTTCGTAAAAGCATGGATCCAAACATTATTTGATAGTGAAGAGTTTCAGAAAAAAATATATACAAAGCCAAAATTATTAGAGATAAAACTGAAGCACTTTTTAAAAGGGAAATGGAAGTAACTAAAAATCAAAGCTTCAAAAAAAGAAAAAATTATAATTAAAATTAAATAGAAGTATTTCAGTTTTATATTCAAAAATAGCTGTCACAGTGCTATTTTTGAATATAAAACATGAAACATAACTATTTTTGAATATATTTATACAGTCGAAGACCATAAATGATAATTGTGTTTGAGGCACGTTAAATATATCAGGTCGCAATGATGACATGCGAAATGATACCTCTGGTTAAGTTTGGAGATCTTTTGCTAGATCTGCACTTCTAAATTACGATGATCTACCCACTTTTGGGGTTCAAGCTGGAATACTCACGTAATATCTCACTGAATAGAGTGTTACTACTTCTGCTCCTGTGAAAAGGTGAAAAAAGGATTCTGGCAGCCGAGTGTTAGAAAAATGTTTGAAGGTATCTGTAATGCTTTTAGAGAAATATTATATATTTATATATCAATACAATTAATTGATAGAAAATTAAAAATTAGTTGAAAGAAAAATTGGAGATTTAAGGTTATAAATCATTTATATATTTACACAATGTGGCCAAAGTAAAAGATGTTCCATATTTATTAACTCAATAAAATATGGGGTATCTTTTTAATTTTGCCACTGTGTATTACCTAGCTTAATTAGAAAATATCGTAGACCATTACATAAGTAAAAATATAAAAAAGTAATCCAATTAGGATGTTTTTCTTCCCTTTATAATTTCTAATTTATATATACCACGTCAAATAAATTAGAAAGGCTAAGCATTCCGATTAATAAATATATATTTTAATTAAAAACATGTAAAATATACCGAAATAAAATAATTACTCTAAAATTAATGGATAAACGAAGTGAAGAAAGACAGCTTGTTTTGATTTTGGAATTCGAATATATATTGTTTATTTAATTTGAGAATTATAGAATAAACATATATATGTGTGTAGGTAAAGAATTACATACACACATATATTTAAAGAGTTGAACTACATTTATTATTTTTATATATGAACTTGTCTATGAAATTTTAAATAAATTTTGAAGCAGAGATTAAATATGGAAGCAAACATAAAGTATTCATGAAAGTGTTTCCTATAATCCCTTCTCATTGATATAGCTGTTAATGTTTTACTTATGATACAGCTTCTAATATTGTAACACAGTTTTTAATGATCTTTAGCAATCAATTTTACGTGTATAGTATTTTCATCAAAAATAAGAAGCGTGGATGAAGATAAAAAGGTAAATAAAAATGAAAATGCCCCTCATGTAATTCATAATTAATACTAGATACAAATAAATATATTACAAGGAGCAACTTAACATTTATTTTAATTTTCATTAAACTCTTAGCGAAAGAAATTTAGATATAATTTTAAGCATCAATAAAATGTTACGTAAAATTCTTTGAATATTTTGATTTTTCTAATGAATAAAGTGAAGTGTAAGGCCTTATAATATCCACAGTGTAAATTTTTTTTCTACAGCATTTTGGTAGTATCGATAATAGGAAGTATTTATAAGACGCAAAGAAGGAAATCAGGAAAACTTCCAGCACCTACACCAACAGACGTATTGTATGCAGAAGGCAAACCAGCAACATCCATCTTCCGTCGAAACTCTCCATGGCATAGTGACAGGACAGCGCTCTTTAAAACGAAAGATTCCGGATTCGATCCCAGATGGTGCTGAACAATGGGAGAGGAATGTTCTGCCATTGCCCTCTTGATAATTCATGTAAAACGAGTTTCCCTTTAGAAAATCAAATGAGGGAGAAATAAAATAGTTTTAATTAAAAAGTTTTTGTAGTTTTTATAAACAAAAAAATGCGAGCATTCAATTTAAAGGAATAAGAATAACTTTATGAAGTTCAGCTGAAGAGATGAATGTTAAACTTCAAAATGTTTCACTCATTTTATGTAATGGAAATTGAGAAACATTCGAAAGGAAAAGTTTCTTAGATTGATGGTTTTATAAATATTCAATATTTATCTATAAACAATATTTATCTATAACCATATACTTTATAATGGCTATTTTTTTAAAAAAATGTCTTTTAGTACGAGAAAAACTTTTATTTTTTTTCCAGCCTCTAAAAATTCCCTTTGTCACCACGTACTGTTTTACCTAACACGACCTAAAGCCATTATAAGCCGTTTTAATGCCTACATCGTAGTTGCTTTAGAGAAGAACTTTTCATAGAGAGGGGACCATATTGATATGTTGCAAGGGAGGAAATGTGGAAAACTCCTAAGCTCCTACCAAAAAAGAAGAAGCAAAAAGAAAGCTGAAGCGTAATATTCATCTCTCTCTGCTTAAATAGCCAATACGATTCAAACTGGGCTTTTCACTCTGAAGAGAACTGTTCTATTACTGAACCATGGTGAGCTTCTAAAAACTCTCTTATTTACAGAGATTACAAACCCACAATTCAATTTTACACTCACACACACATATTTATAATTAAGTAAAATTCCTTCTCCTTTCCTGAGAAATATAATCGGATAAACTGATATCAACTATTATTTTGTGAAATAAATTATATTTTAATTTAAAATAAATACATTTTAATATATTATAACTGTAAAAATTTATTATAGCAAATATTCTTATACAAAATATTCCATAAATATAACAGGCTTATATTTTACTAGGCTCAAAGTCTTACATCCATTATTATTATAATAAATTATATCAGATATAATACTTTGAGCATAACAACATATGTATTTTGAATATAAATTTTAAAATAAAATTCTTTTCAAAAGATTTGACACAAGAAACTGAATTTTGTGTTTACAATTTGGTATTGAAACTAAATAAAGAATCAAAATAGATTTAAGTCCTTCTCATTTCTCTTTTTATCCGCGGCTAATCAACACTCAATCCAAAAGGCAAAAGATTCGATGAAAAATAAAGAAAAAAGTAACTACTTAATGAATTATTTCTTATGGCCATGTAACTCCTAATTGTCAGTATGAAAGCCTCCTTGGCATAGAAATACAACACAAATAATTAATTATCACGCCTTCAAATTGTGCTTGCTTTAGCATGAGTTCAGTTTGAAGAGCAATCTAATTACCCAGTAATTACATTAGTATGCACATTATGTCTCTCACTTTCTGAAAACTGACATCGATTCCACGACTTAATTTCGTCACCCTGAATACTTTGAATTTCTCTGAAAAAGACATAGAAACAAATTATACCGGATGTTAGAGCAAGCAAGATAAGTTGGCTTAATCTTGCGGCGCAGTCAAGCATAATTAACTCATTTAATTTCTCAATGGAAGATGCACTTTGATATAAAGAAGACCTTTGATGTTGAAAATATTTAATTGCCCATACATAATAACGTTGTCTAAGCTTTCACGAAAAGAAAAAAAAGATATACTGTAACACACAATTTAAGTCGTAAAATAAAGAAAATATTGTGTTTTACGAACTTATGTACACCTTCAAAATTCTTAAATAAAATTTTATTTTAGTACATAAGGGTAAATATTTTTATTTAATATGATATTCATAAAGTTTGTATTGTTTAAATGTAAAAGATCTATAAAGGACCTTAAAAACAGTAATAAAGTTCACTTACTGTTACAATCAAACAGGATATTGTAACAGTACGTAAACTGGGTGAAAAAATTTTAAACTATTATAGACTTTGGCTTTGAGGGTTATTATAATCATATCTATATTATAAATATACTACATATACAAGTTTCTATATTAAATCATATACAAACCTAATTATAATAAGTGTGCATACATATACATTGCATATTTATTATAATATTTTATATCTCTAAGGTTAATAAATCATTATTAATTAAGAAGCATCAATAATCAAAAATTAAAGAAATTAGTTGTTCAACGATTTTTTCCCCAATGATAATAACCAGTCACATTTTTAGCAATCTACCCTCAGTTACAACGTAATAGTTTGCCAGTATTTTTATAACTTACGAAAACTTTTTAGAACACACCTTTTCAATTGATAGTTCTTTATTACTCTGTAGAGTTTTAAATATTAAATTAAAATAACATTAAATACTCAAAAAACAAACTAGTTTGATTATTTAAGTAAAAATATCGCACTAAAATATAGATAAAAAATTACATTTGGAGACTGAGTATTCATTCGAAAGCTATTGTAAGATCCACTGCAAGTTGGCTTTTTAGAGAAAATGTGTTCATAGACAAATGGCCATATTTATCGACCAAACTGAAAAAAAACTCCCAACCTTTTTTTAGACACTATGCACGCCATCACAGAATACATTCTCCGTTATTCATCTATGCTTGGGACTGAACCTGGGACCATTTGTACTGAATAACAGAGCTCTACCCCTAGCCATATGACCCTAGAGGAAGAAGATATTTTGGGAATAAACTACTCATTTATAAGTTGGATTTCCAAATAATAATATATTCTTATCCTTTTACGTTTAGTGGAATTATTCAAATATATTTCTTAATATTTGGTATATGAAAATTTTAACATTATTTTAATTTGCCCGTAAATTTAAATAAATGTTTAACTATGAATAATAAATATATTATTTGCATCAATAAAAATTAAATTATATTGGGCAAATGAGAAATTTTTCATTAATAAAAATCCAAATTAAGAAAACAGAATATTTAGAGAAAAAATATACGAATACACATTTTCATACATCTTAGGTGTACTCATAACAAACTTTAATGAGCTGCTTAAAAAATTGGACTACTTTTCTTAATTTCTTATTTATTTTAACAAAAACATTCATAAAATAATAAGAATAAAAATGTCTTTTACTTACATTTCCCAATAAGGAAATCATGGAAACTTAAGGGCTTCAAAAGGATTTTTTTGAATAATAATAAATTGTTGCTGTACCATCATGCTTCCCTGTACTTACCCCTGAGATTAGCTCTACCATTTAGACAGAATTGGCCGGATGGGAATGTTAGCCTGTTAGAAGTAGGGACCAAGCATAAAACTTCTCAATACATGAAAGACCACTCCCAGAGGTATCATTTCATATGAAGAACACTGTGACCACAACATATTCAACGTGCCCCAGCTGCCATTCGAGAACACAACGGATCTTTGTTTGGGTTTGGATTAGAACTAACTACTTTCGATATATTGATAACGAGAACGAACATCCTAATTAAGCGGCCCTTGATGAAAAGAGTTAGTAACCTATAACAATATGCAATAATTATTTTAATATATTTTCTTATAATATTTCTGTAATAAATAAACAAAATATATACAATTTTAGAAACTAAAGATTTAAAATTTATTGTGATAGAAAAAATATTTTATATTGAAAGTGTCTTTTTTAAATGTAACATTTAAAAGTTAAGATAACTCCAATAAACGATACGTATCCAATTATTTCCATCACAAGAGTGTAACGATGATAAATTCTCGTTCCAATTAGATATTTGATAGGATTGATAATGTTAAAATATAAATTTTAAAATATATACTTCTGTATAAGTAATAGTTATTAATTTGAGTATAGTCGTTTGTAAGGAAAAAAAGCTTTTATTCAAAAGTAGAATTCTTCCCACAATATGAGATCATGTGATTCACTTTATTTATACGGCTAATGTCCACATCGAAAATATATTAAAATTTTCAAATTTCCGCTTTCTTAGTATTTTTAAATTCTTCGAGGGATATTAAAATTTCAAATATGCGTTTTCCAAAAAAAAAGAAATATTTATTTACTTCTATCATTAATGGAATAAAACTTCTATATAATTTTTGGACTGTTGAAGTAAATGAGTTGAAATAATATTAACATTTTTAATAATATGTTCCTCTATATTCTTTGCTCAACAACGGAGTATTTTCTTCGAGAAGCATAAAATAAGAAAATAATTAGTTGAAGAATTAGTTCTGAGCTATTAAATATACTTACTAAAATGTTATAAAAAAAAGCTCTTTAATACGATAAATACTTCCCAATAAATTCTTACATCATAATATACAAAAACAATAAAACATATGGAATAAATTAATCAATTTCCAATTTGAAAACTAAAGGATAATCAATTTGTTTTCATGATACTATAAAGTATTAAAAATAGTTGCAGATAGTCAAGAAAAGGGAAAATAAATCTTATTCAGTATTTGCTTCATTTCTATTTTTATTTTATATGTATTTATTGTGACTCAATAAATCCAGGAAGGTTCCATTAAATAATATATTAATTTTTCTTCAAAATGTAAATGGATGTGATCATTTAAATACTATCTTTATCTCATTTTTCACGTCACATGTGAAAAGTATTCTTGTTGTGTAAATTTTGAGAAGTATTAAATAAATACAATTTTAATACAATTAAACTTATTTAAACTGAAAATTTTGAGAAATAAAAAGAGCATGTATTTAAATAAAATATTCTTTACTAAAATATAATGTTTCATTTATCGATTTTGCATGAAAGAATGAAATTTTTTGAAACCAGCAAAGAAACTTATACAGAAAACAACTCTGAAAGAGAACATTTTGAGTAATCTTTGCTTTTTGACTAAAAGAGAATATTGATATGTTATAACAAACACATAAATCACATGTTTAAATAAAAATTATGCATTTGCTTATATTTTAAATGAATGAGTTGTAAAATAAACTTTAATTCCAAATAATTTAATATATTTCAACATAAAGTAATCTATTTTATGGGTTAAAATGATAAAAATTGATGCATTATAAATGGAAATAAAAATTTATTTAAAATGTACTGTAGAAACTTATAACTCTTAAAATATGTACCAAAAAATTAGTTTAAATAAAGCTTTTGCTGTAATATAATCATATAAAAACTTGTTTTCTAAATCTTTAAAAATACAAATCCTGTAAAATAACTTTGTAGTTTTTTTTTTCATGTTTTATTTTATGCAAATTAAATTGACACTGAAAGATCTTCCTAACTATTTTCGCTAATAATATTCTCATATTATCCTACTGAGTGCTTTGCATTATCATTTTCCAATCTCTAAGTAATCTGATTGGAGAATTTGACTAAAAAAATTTATTTTCATTTGGATAACTCTTATTTATGATGACGTATAAATGCAAATTGATACTCAGAATTTTTTTTCGAATATACATTTATTCCTTATGAAATCTTATTCTTATTTTACGCTGAACTTTTTCAGCTGTTCGGCATTTAAGTAGAAGATATTTTATTTTATAAGGCTTTTCTTTTAAATTCACAATATAAATAAATAAATTATTTACTCATGATATTTTTAAGTAAAGCTTACTTCAAAATCAAAATAATAAATGAAACTATTTTTCGATAATTTTGAAAAATAATTTCTCATTACAGAAATATAGGTTCTTAATAATAAAAATAAATAATAAATGAGTAAATTTACCGAAGTGAAATGTATTTATTGAACATTATAATTTCAAATTACATATGAGTTATAATTAATTCATTTCTTCTGAAATAATTATTTCGGTTTATACGTGATTCAATAAAAAAATACTTCTCTTATTACTTATGTTTGAGTAAAACTGCTTTCATTTGCAATACATTTTAAAGCTTCAAAATCAGTAACCTAAAATATAATGTTTACGTCATATTTTCAAAAACTATTAACATATAAATTTTGACTTTCACAATTTTATTTCTAAATTATGTTCTATTAATGCAACCGATATTTAATAAATTTTGTATTTAATAAAATGAAAAGCAGGCAAATATTATTAAATTAAGCTAAACAATATTTTTTAAACTAGCAGTAAACATAAATTTAAAAATCTAAAAGGAGCTTTGACTCTCTAAATGAAAAATATCACAAATGGGACATACATCTCAAGGATTAATACATTATTTTTACAATATTTACAATGCATGTAATGAATTTGCAGCTAAAGACAAAGTTTTGTCTGTCTAACGCAAATTCATTATAAAACTATGTAAAAGAGACATACCAGAAATGATAAAATACTATGTCAAGAAATTGGTCTCAAACAGTATTTGCTTGAAGGCAGACTACAACCTTAATACAGAAACAATATTAAAGTTGCGTTCCAGTGACATCATAGAAATATTTGATTAACTGATGCGCGGAATACATGCAATAACAAATGCTTATGATCCTTGTATAATAAATTACCTAAATTAAAAAAATAAAAGTACTGCCCCTTAGTTGCTAACTTATTTTGAAACTGCCCCAGAGATATTTTTACATTAATATCAAAATAATATTTTGTTATTGGATTTCATTTCAGTTAAATAAATTATATTACTTAATTTTACAATAATTTCACAATTAAAATTATATTAAAAAACTTAATGTTTATAAAATTAATTAACAAAGTAAATATTAGTAATTTTATACTTCAATAAGATGAATGGTAAAACAAATATTAATTATGCATTTTTTAAATGTCTGTATTTATAATATTACATTTTAATTAAAAAATGCTTATATACGTTTATTTTATTACCTGGATTATTGAGTTTTAATTCATGAATATCAAAGCCTTTGAAACCATACTTTCATGCATTTATTTTCTCAAGCTCAAAATTAATGTGCATGATTCGGAAAAAATTTCATTATATCACTTTGAATATGGAATTTCTAATATTTAATATCGTAAAAGTATAGTTTCTCAGTAATACCTTAAGTTTTATTTTTATACAAATCGAATAAAAAATTTTATAGAAGTGCTTCTCTAAACTACAGTTATAAATATAATTTTATTGCAATCTGAAATCAAACCTTTGCTTGCAATATTGTACTAAAAGTTTTATACCGGTATTCGATAACTACTGGAATTCAAGTTTTAAAACAGGTAAATTTTAGAAAAAGAAAGAAATTATAGCTGCTTCTTTCTTTATTTGCCAATTTTATTAAAGAGAGTAAATATAACAAAAATTACACAAAAATGCATAATTTATAACAGTATATAGATAATCACTTAAGTAAAGTAATATATTATGCATTTAAATCACAAAAAAGTATAAATATTACTATTCAGTTTGTGGTACTGTTACAAATTCTTAAAATGTGATCCTAAAAACAGAATTCATCAATTGTTTTGGTCATTATGACTGGAACGTATTTTATGCAAAAATTAACAGCTATCGAAAACGTTTTTTTCAGAATCTACGTTAGTTGGTGGTAATATTAGCAATATGCAATATATATTTTCCGTATATTTACCTCTAAAACACTCATCATTAACTAAATTGATTTCTCATCGGATAATTTTTGATATAACTAATTTTTGTATTGTATTTCGGTTTTTAAAATTTTTTTTAACTATCAAAGATTTTAATTTTTGTTCAAGATACATTTTTTTTCATTATCAACAGTAGTATCATTATCAAATTGACACATTTGTACTTACTGTTTTAAACTTTGTTATTTTCACTGATTCCATTTCTATTTCTTTAATTGTTTTGCATTGTTTTCCGATTAATGTTCATTTTAAATTCTTTATCTAATTCCTTAAAAATATATTTCTAAATTAAGAACTTTTTTTTTAATCTAGGTACATTTTTTAAAAATTTCTAAGAATATACTTAATTAATTAGCTAATAATTTATTTACTAATTTTTTTAATTCATTTTTAAATATTTGTGTGTTTTTTATTATTACTCATAATAATAAATATCTTTCTCTCTCTGCATAGTGATTATTTTCAATAAAAACGATTGATTTTTGTTGTAAATAAAATATATCTTAGTTGTGTCTCGATTTAACTATTGGACTGCAGTCACAGAATTTATAACATAATTTTTAAAAATTTCAAAAATGTGAAGAAAACCGTTTTTACAATATCATTTGCGTCCAGAAAGTTAATCCATTAAATGAGATAGTTTGAGAGTACTTGTCAATGTGATCAATAGAATCATTCTTTGGTTAATTCAAGAGCATATTCCCTTATAATGTAATAATAGTTCATCAATATAAATAGCTCATTTACATTGAATAATTGTAACATTTTATTTTATACAATAAATGAATATATTTAGTATATTAATGTTTTATTCATTACAATGTTTAATAAAGCTTTTGAGCTGCTATAACATTATTAATATTGACATAAATATAGATATCTCTTTTCCTTTAGAATACATGCGTACTATATATTTTTTCTAAATTTAAATAAATTCACTTGCAAAGTTACATAGTCAACTAATCTTAAAAAGTTTCATCTCTGAAAGAAATTATTGAAATATAATAGGAATTAAATTTGGTTCTTATGTGAAATAAAACTGCAATGCAATATTATTTAACTCTTTTACAGAAAGGTAAAATTTTACAAAAAATTACATATTAAATGCATTCGGAGTTAAAGTTTAATTTCTATATGACGGCCGCGTAGAATTCTTTATATGAATTTAATTTTCTTTAGCTTATATGATTTTTACTTTTTAAAAATAACATTTGAGTGTATTAGAATTTAAAAGAGGTTATTTATTTTTTTTCTGTATTTTAATCCAATTAATTTATTTCGGTATAGTTTATACAGAAAACATTTAAATTACAGAGGCTTGTTTTCAAATATGTGAAATTTTGAGTAAATTAAAGCTAAAGTATTTAAGATACTATTATCAACAGATACTCTAATTTTTTTTAGAAGTTTAATAATCTTTTCTGTGAAGAAAGGTAAAATAACTATTCATCAATGCAATTGTTTCCTAACTAATGCTTTATTTTTGCAGAAAGCTTTTGACTTTGCAATTAAATATATAATGTACTATTTTTAAACAAATTTAGAAATCAAAATTATAAGAAAGTTTAATATTAAAAAAGGTGTGTTTCCCATCATAAGAAACAAGGAATTATATTCACTGAGATTCATTTCAGATTTTAAGAACGAATTGACAAGGACAATATGTAACATTTATTACCCAAAGGATTTTCAGTTGCTACCTAGTGGAAATATTTGGATAAATATTTATGAAAATTTATAGGTTTTCATTTCATATCAGTTAAGTCCCTTCATATATCGTAAAGTTCTGTGAACTTCGAAAGCAATGAATATGATTTAAGAGTTATCGAACAAAATGAATTGCAATAAATTGTTATAAAATTTAAAAGTTTCAATGAATCTTATACCCATACATTTATTTGAACTATGATAATTAAAAACATTATGTAATCACACATTAACTAAAATAGTTATTTTTATATAAAAATTAAAAAAATAAATAATTTAATAATTTTAATTTCAGGTTTTATGATTCTCATTATTTTTTTATAAGATAAATGTTTCAAAATATATAGTTCCAAGATAAAATCCAACACTTTTTTTCAAGAAATTATAAATTTGTGAAGAAAACTTTATTAGAGTTCATAACTTCTATTGATAATATGATTTATAGTATTATGTGAGGATTTGTTCAGTATTTTAACTATAGTAATTTTATAAGTAAGAATTTTGAAATTTTAATCTTAAACATTTTTGTGTTTGCTTTTTTTATAAAACTGAAATTTTAAATTAGCAAACGAATCCTTCAATTTAAAATCAATTTTAATTTGGTAAAAGCCTTTCAAGTTTATGAAAAAAAACTGAATTCAATATTTTAGCGAAATAAATTAAAGCAGAAGGTAATTAAAAAAAAAAATTATCATTTGTAAATTTGTGTAATTAAATGTGTAAGTAATATTATATTTCAAAGAGCGAATTTCTTAACTTTTCAAAATAAATATCTAGCAAAAATAAAGTCATTAGGAAAAATATTATTGAAAACATAAATTTTACTGTATTTATTCACCCAACAAACTCAAAATTTTATTTTTTTATATGGTAACAAATTTAAAGATTACTGTTAAATTCAATTATGTATCAGAATGAGTTCAGGATAGCATCATCCACCATTTTCAATCATTCTAATGTTGAATATCAGTTGAAGGCATTATTATTCATTCTCATTCAAGAAATATAAATGAGTAACGTTTTTAAATATTGCTATGATGATAAACTAATTTTCAAATTGAATTTTTAATGATAAAATTCCTTGCAAATTTGCACATCCCTAGGGAATTATGATTGTTAGGTTTGTTTTTGAAACAAAATCTTCCACACCAAAAATAAGACACCTGATTGAGTGAATTGCATTTGTAAAAATAGCCCCCTTTACTAAATATATATTGCTATTTTTCTTTTTATGTAAAAATTCCTACGTCCATTCTCGATAGTGAAAGTAATTGTTTTTCTTAATCAAATCAATTATTTTTCAACAATACATATGTTTTCAAATATTTCAAAAACCTCACATTACCTCACAAAATCCTCACATCAAAAACCTTACAATCAAAATAATAGGGTATATCATCGGAAAACACATTAATTCGTAAATTAGGAGATAACATTGAATGTCATACATCCACATCATTTTTAAAATCATACATCCACAATGCATTTTTTTTAATGCAAAATCAAACTGATAATTATAGTGATAAAAATACTCGAATCCCAAGAACTCAAAAGCTGAGCCCATAATTTAAAAAAATTTAGTTCTGAAAGTTAAGACTAATCATAGTCTAGTCGTAGAAGGAGATTAAGTCTTTTTCAATAAAGTACATTCAGTTCCAGTGGTATAGTGATAACACTGCGTTTTTTGTACTGAATTGTCTCTGTCTCTATACGATTCATTGTTGAACTAAAGAAGGTTTCATGCTCTTCTGCAGGCATATCTGTCGAGAAGAAGGCTTATAAGTTTTTCGTGTTATCTTTCTATTGAACATGTAAATAAGGCCAATTATCAATGAAAAAATCCTTACAAAGATTAGCTTGTTGAGAAACTACAATTAGGGAAAGCTCAAGCCTCATAAAATCTCAAAATTTGTGTTTTAATTTTAAAATAAACAGTTTACAAAATTTATCCTTTTATACTTTTTTAAAAAGAAATAGAAATGAATTTTGCTTACATGTCAAAATTGTTGATAGTAGATTTCTAAGAAAATTATGCTTTGATATTAGAAAAAAGCTTTCTGTAGTTTCCTTCAAATAAAGTTGTTGCCGTAAAAGCCAAATGATATGCTTTTTGCAGAAATAACTTCTTATTACTAATATTTTAAACATTTTCTATAATCTTAAAGACGCAAAGAAAAATAATTTTCATTGCTTCTAAGATTTCATACATTTATGGTCCTGATAATTGCTCCATTGTACACTGTAAATGCGTTTACTGTATATAATGTTTATTGTAATTAAGAACTTACCCTTAATTCATAATTTATGACAAAATTTAAAAGTGAAAATGCCTTTAAAATATTAAAATAGATACATTTAAAATTTCCATTACTTTATATATCTTCCAAATATTCCTATTCATTTTTTCTTTTTACATTTATTTGCATTTTCAAGTAATTATGAATATTTTGTACTTTTAAAAATCTGAAAATAAGTCTACAGTTTTTTTAACTCTCAACTGTATCTACTATGAGTTCCAGAATCTGACGTAGCTGCTTGTAATGACCGAGAACTTCTTCAAACCCTATGTTTAATTGAAAGCAGATCTCGTTTGCAAAAGATAAAAAAAATCTATCTTGGTTCTAAAACTAATTATATAATACATTTCTACGATAATATTTAAGAATCATTATATTGCATTATGTTTATGATGCGCTATATATTGTTTAAAAAAAGGAAACAATCATTTTCATTGCAATGTAACTCTCCATGAAAAAAGTCATGAAATATTTCTTCGGGATGAAACAATAGTGAATCCCATTTCTTTATAAAATAAATCAAAGAATAATTTATGCTTAGAAACAAACATAAATTTAAAATTTGCGCAACACTTTGACTATCAAAATGAAAAGCTATAAAGAGCTTATAAGATAACAAGTTTAAACGAAATTCCAAAACACAAAATTATGAATGATTTGACTATTGAAAATTTTCTCAAGATTACAGGTACAAAATAAAATTGTTTCCCTTTAATTTTACTTCTTTTAAGAATGTTTAAGAGCTTCTTTGAAATAAAATGAAAGAAATGTTAATATTTCAATATTATCCAATTAAAATTGTATTCATTTATATATTTTTTGTATGGCTTTTTATTCTTAAAGAAATAAATCTTTAATAAATTAGATTTCTTAAAAATAAATAAATAATTATCAAATATGTATGGATCTCAACTTATTACTTCTTTTGATAGCCTTCAAAAACACATACAATTTCAAAATATGTATAAAGAGATCAGCATTCACCAGTCAGTTAGAAATCTTTGAGCATTATTTATATGATTGTTAAAAATAAAGTGAGCAGTTTTTCTTATAATGTAGGGAGAAGGAAATTCGTCATTAGAATACTAGAATGAATAATGTATAAGAGTGTATTTTACGATTAATGAAGTAGAAGGGAAAAAAACGACATATCTTTTAAACATTTGAAAAGGGGTTTATTGTTATTCCCATTTTAGCAGGGGTTTTGACTTTGAAAACAGCCAATCTCACTAAGTTCTGAAAATTAGCCGTATCAAAAATTTTCAAACAGTATAATCAGAACTCACAGTCCTTGTCTAACAGATGTAGAAGTGATTTGAGCACAGTTTTCCAAAATCAATATTATCTCCCACAAATTGCACAAAAGAAACAGGAACATTCCTGTGTTTCAAATGACAAAAATCATCAGCGAAGTTCTTCCAATTTGATTTCAGATTTAATCATGTGCAGAAAATTGCAGAGAATAGGAATAGATGTCCCGACACTTGTGAAGAAAATGAGTCTTTTATACCGGAATTAAAAGAATTCACATTAAATGGTATTGGGAAACAAGACACTGGCCACTTGACTATTGGAAACAAATAATGTGGTTGGAGGAATATTGCAAAATGTACTGATATAAGACGTCAATTTGGGTGAGAACAGAAATAAAGAAGGAATCCATCTTGCTTTGCTTTCGTTGTGTAATGATCTGATAGGAGTATCATGATATAGAGCTTGTTCTGCTGGCAGGAAAAGGGTACGCTGGTGTTCTTCTAGTATAAGCAGCCATAAAATACAGAGATACACTTCAAATCGAATACACCTTGTAGTAATGCAATTTTAAGCTGATGGAGATGGATACTTCATGTAAAATTATGCAACTATACTCCAGGCCAGAAGTTTTCGAAATTGGTTTGCTGAACATGAATCTGACTTCCAACATCTTCCCTAACCACAATAAAAATTAGCTCATAGAAAATGAAAGAGATGTACCAACCTTCTCTTTCATCTAATTTATGAGATCTTTAGCTTCAAAGCCAATATATGGTATTATCTACAATGTATAGTTTATAAATGCATGTCAGTATAATAT
>JAPDSC010119033.1:2272-16663 GCA_026290005.1 Latrodectus geometricus
ACACACTTTAAATTTTAACTTTTTAGAGATTTTTTCTATCGAAATTAAAATTAATAATAAATCAGAAAAAATTTAACAAATTATTTTTACAAAAAGTTTTGGATATTAAAATAAATTTAAAACTGATGATTATAAATGGTAAAAATCTTAATTTAATTATTTTAATAGAATTTGAAACATAAAATACTGTTATTATTGTAGAAATTGCAAAGGATATTGTAACTCCCGAGTTGGTTTATTGGCATAGTATTAAATATAGTTAACAGAGCCATAGTGTTAAATACAAATTGTTTTCAACTCGACAAATTGCTTCATTCTTCGAAGCAAAGATGTGCAGTGATTACTGATTAGACGAAATTCGATAATCTGTTTACAAAAGAAGGAAATTGAAGAAAGAAACACTTCAGTATATTTCTGGAATACGGAGATAAACTTCATCAATGAAAGAGGAAAAAAAATCAGTGAACATCTTGAAATTGCTGATAGAGGCAAGGTTTTCTTCCTTTGTTCTTATCTTTACAGAGAAAAACCAATTAATGATTTTAAATATTAATTTTTTTTTACTCTTAAAATAGCAAAACTTGAAATGATGTGCCTCAACAAGAAAAAAAGTCAACTTTTTTAAATTTAATTATCTACCTATTTTTTTTAAAAAAATTCACAAGGCTTACCATTTATCTATTTTTTCTAATCTAATCTGCATTAATTACATTACATTCTTCCTATTAACACAAATCTCTCAACAAACTTAGATTCATCCAGTTTCGCTTTATTTTGTTTCAATATTTAACTGATACATGTTTTCATCTCATGTAAGAGATTTGAAATAGAAGAAATAGAATTATTTCTTATAACCAACAATTTTAACATGCAGTGTTTATTTCTGTGTGTTAATTTATTTATCTACAAGTGATATAAAACTTCAAGAATGATTTTTTTTCGTTTAAAGTGAAAGCAACCATTAAACAAACTCCTTAACAATTCTTTTTATAAAAGAATTTTAATTTCTGTATCAACATTGGCATTATATAACGTTTATGTAAATTATTTTTGAATTAAACTTGTTTTCCAATTTATTTCTTATTTTCTAAATCGGATTCTAAAAATATGCTTCAAATATGAAGCAAGAAATGTTAAAAATTTTATTTAAATGTGTATTTCAGGAAAAAAAGATACTCTAATACATTTACTTTTATAAGTAAAATATATAATTTATTTAAATATAATTTTATATAAAGATAGTTAGGAAATGATACTTAATAAAAAGTTATAATTTATGAAAAATATTTGAAAGTTTGAATTGATAGCACATAAATACAATTTAGAAATATTGTTAGTAAATTTTATTTCTAGAGAAGTTCGTTTCCCCAAAATATTTCTTCAATAGGGATGTACTTAATCGATATCACAAATAAATCTATATCACAAAAAAGCACAATCTTAAATGAGGTTGATATTATTTGTATAAACTGTTTAATTATTGCTACATTTTTTAACTTTTATTTGATATCGCAAAATCAAAATTCCATATATGATGGGACTTAAAAGTTTTTTTTCTTCTTACTGATTATTTTTATTTGATTGTTATGTGGTAAATATTCTAAAATTTAAATTCTCTAATAAACATCAAGCTTTTTCTTCTTGGCAAATTTCTAAATTGTGAAACAAAACAATTTTCTGGTATTATCTGGACTTTTTTGGAAATTACTTTGAATATTTAACCAGACAGTTCTCTTTCAAATAAACAAAAATATTGAAACAATTACCCCACTAAAGATGTTAACTTTCTTAATTTCAACAATATCTTCAGTGATATAATATGACAGTGTAAAGTCAAATATAGCTGAATGTTATTTTTATTTTATAATTATTTATATTGTAGTTTCCGATGGTATTAATCTTTCATGGAAATAGGACATTTTTCTCATAAAAATAATCTCTTAAAGAATTAGAAAAAATCCATATTTTGGTATGAAGATATGCAACATTTATTTTAGTCAAATTCCTGATTTTCATAGTATTGGCTATTATCATAACTCAAAGCCATAAATACTCATCAATAAATGTTACTGAGTACCACATAGATTATTAGTTAAATGCTGTAGAAAGATGCTTTAATAGTCACCATGTACTATCCATAAAATTAAAATTAATAATATTTACAAATATTTTTCCTTTACCTCAAAGAATCCAGATAACCATGGTATTAAAAAACTTAATACAGTGTATATTTTCTATTGCACAACAATGCCTAGTTTTGAAGTGAAAAATCGTTTGCGGATAAAACATTTTTTTTTTTCCAAAATGGAAAACTCTTGCCACCAGATAATTTTAAGTGTCTTAAGATGTATAACAGCTGTTTTTACTGATTTGTTAATTTATGTTATGTGTATTAAATATTATCTACAAAATACTGAATCAATATGAATTTCCTTCATTTTTAAGTTCTTTGCTTTATTTCTAATGGAAAGAATTAAATAACTTGAAGGTTTGTTAATTAAATGATCAAAGCTACCCTTGAAAAAAATCCTCCCATTGCAATCTTTTTTTTTAAATCCTCCCCCTTCAGTTTGAATATCTGGTTTTCTGTTTCAAAGATTTTTATTTTAATTACTTGAATTGGCTCTACCTAAAATATAAAAACAAACATCATGTTCTTAAAATGGCATTCGTATAACTAAACACGAAAAATAAACGAGTCTTAACTAAAAAATGAATAAAACATACTTACATAATTTATAGGGAAATTTAGAGGAATTTAAATTAAGAATATGCAACATAATAATGTTTGCGCTACTAATAATACCTATAAGAATAGCTACAAGCAACATACACTATGAGAATTAAAAACTATGCAACATATGGAGGAAAAAAGAAAATATATTGAGAATTTATTAAACTTTGTCACTTCAATATAAAAATTTCTAAAATAATATTGAATTAACTAAATTAATCTCTTTTATCGTATCTAAATTATTCTATTCTCTCCCCCTCTCTCTATTCTAATTCATTTTTCAGAAAATTATTATATTCTGAAAAAAGTATATATTATCTTGAAAAAAATTAAACTTTTAAAATTAAGTTACTATTTAAATACTAATTCTACAAATTAAATAAAAAATGCATACTTCTCACAATCTTGCATTTGAAATGCTTTTTTAAACTAGGGATTATTTTGATGTAAGAATTTTTACTTTAAACAATTTTGATTTGCTTTTAAGAGTATCTTTCCCAATTAATTAATTTTTGTGTATAATTAATTGACAAGTAAAGTGTGCTCAAATATTTGAAAAAGTTCGTTCATTTCTTATGAAAACTAATTAAGATTGTTCACACAGATTTGACATCCAAAGTAAAAGTTCATTGATGGGAAAATTTCTTTTTTCTGAAAGTTGTTGAATTAAGGGTATCTTAAAACGATATTCAGAGGAAAAAGACTATTCAATTATCTGTCTCTAATCGAGAAAATTAAAATTCTTTTTTTTAAACTTTTTGAAAAGAAAAGGAAACTTGTATAGTAAAAAGCGTTAAGACGAAAGCTTAGTATTTTTCCAACCAAATTTAGTTTTAGTTTTCCACCATTCTTTTTAACTACCAAATTACAGCTATCCACTTTTTAAGCTCAAATTTAGTTTTTGTTCATAAAACAATTCATTATTAAACAATTTGCATTTATATATCTTTAGTGCGCTTATAAGTGTTGCCTTAATGATAAACCTAAATTACAATATTTAATTTTATTTTAATATGCAGATGTTTTAGAGAATATTCACACACTCAGTTTTACAAATTTTCAAACTTGACCTGAAACATGAGACACTAGCGATTCTCGAAAATTAAATTCCATAAAATTATTTGCAAATATTCTTACATCATAACAATACAAGTTTAAGTTTTCTTTCAGTTGTTTTATCTACTTTTCATGTTCAAATTTAATTTTCGTTCAATATACTTATTTACTACGTTTATAAATGATGCCTTAATTATAAACCTAACTTACAGTATTTAATTTTATTCTAAAATTTACATTAATAGAATTGTAGATATTTTAAAGAACAATATTTTTTTGTTTTGTTATTAATGTTTGAGTAACCATTATTATTATTATCGTATTTCAATTTTGCATTACAATTTTATTATCCACTGATTATTTTTAAAGTATTCATATTTGAACTGTTTTTATGCAAGAAAATCTTCCAAACATGAAAACGTACTTGCAAAAGAAAGAGTCACAAAATTAAAACAACACATAAAATCACAAAAGACATCTGATTTTATAAGTGCATAGCAGTTTATTTAAACAACTAAGTACATCCATTGTTGAAACAATTTGATGATAAATTCTTTTTTACTTTAAATCATTTGAAAATCTATTTCTTAATATATTTTATACGGATATTTAATTCATGAATATCTAACATAATATTCCTGATGAAAGTAATTTGTTATAGAATGTAAGATGTGTTATTATATGTTAAAACAGTATTCAGTGCAAAATGATTTTAAAAATCGATAAATTCAATTTTTGTTTAAAAGATGTAAGGCATTTAGAACACATATTATTTTTTATATTCTGAAAATTTTCGGAAAATATGAATAATTCACTGTTTTATAAATTTCCAGTTTTGGCTCTAAACATGAGTGGTTTTAAAAAAATGAAATCTATTTCTAAATCATAATATTATAACATTACAAACTTCAATTTTCTTTTAGTTATTTTTAAAAAAATCGTTAAAAGTATAATGACAATTTACATTGCCCTTCAAGGAAATACAATTTCTTTAATTACTTTTAATTCTAAATATTATTAAGAAATTATTACGATAAACGATGCACTACATCCGACTATAGAACATCCCTTCTCAAAAAGCTTCTTCCAAAGGCATTATGTTTTGACCTACAAGTGTTAATTCTTAAATTTTTCCTCTGGGTAGCATCTGTCCGTGACTATGCCCTTGTGATTTCTGAACTGTGAGTTTATGCCGAACCTCTAATCTGAATGACCAAAGGGGCAGGTTAACCGGTAATAACCCTGGAGCACTGAGTCTCCATTTTAGTCTCATATTATGTCTTGCACGAACTACATTGGAACTATACTTTATCCCCCAGTGACAACATAGGAGTTTACAATAATTGATATATGTAAATAATTGCATAAAATAAATATATAAATAAATAAGCTGCATGAATTGAGACATATTCCATTAAAATAATCAAAGTTTATGCTCACAGACTTAATATAGACTTATACAAATCTACTACAATGAATTTATCAATTTCTTATACATTTAAATATTTAAATGAATTAAAACCTAATTCCTATAACAATAAGTGAGAACATTCTTGAGTCTGTTTAATACTTATTGATATAGGAATTAGAAAAATGCTTTTCAAACTTATGTAGACGAATTGTAGAAATTATTTTCAAATGATATTATTTTTCTTGATATCATTAAAGCACAATGATTAATAGTCCTTGAATAGTTTAAAAAATAAGCTGAAAATTATTTTACAAAAAAAATTAATATCTTCATTGAATTTAATAATTAAAAATACTTTACTCATTTTGAGAATATATGGAATATTATTTGCAATATATTTTATTCCAAATAGTCTACTTTCCAGTTTAATTTTTTTCTTTTAACTAGTTATTGCAAAAACTCCAGAGTATAATTATTGAATATAATATTCTCTTCCTTTCATTAGTAAATTAGATTTTTAATACTAAAATAGACTAAGAGCAAATTTAATTCAAAATCATTATCTTACATATTAATATTTAACAAAGTAGAATATAAGACTCTTTAAAAATGGAAAAAGATGGGACTTCACATTGTGAGGGATGAATATTTAATAAATTTCTGCATAGACAGATATATGTGAATTCATTGAATATTAATTGATAACCACCCTATTACATTGATATTTAATTAGGATAGAGATGGTAAAAGAGGATGTTAACTTATATTCTTAACAATGGTTTGATTTTCAAAAGTTCAAGAAAAGAAAATGGTGCATGGAACTAGTTAATTTCATTTATTTCTATATTTTTCTTACATAAGTATATGGAACTAGTTAATTTCAATTCTTTTTTTCCAATATAAATTTGAGATTTATTTTCCTAATGGAATTAAAATTGGAACTATATAGATATATACTTTATTGTAGTTATTAACATTAACTTATATTTTATGATATATTTTACATTTTTATTTTTTGCTGTAAATTTTCTGAAGAAATATCTTATAAACATATTACAGATTTCTTATTTTATGATCTAACAGATGTATATTTAAATTACGCGAATTATTCAAACAAAAAAGAAATTGCTTGTGATTACTTATATCTATATAAGTGACCCAAAATCAAAAACTTAACAAAAAATTTTGTCCCTTTTGCTTTGGAATTGCTTAGAAGTATGATTAAATTTACCTTTTATACATGATTAAGATGTATATTAAATTAATTGTAATGTATATTTAAATCATATTTTGGCAAGTCTAATGCATATATAACAACAATATTAATTACTATTAAACTATGCAAAGAAGACAAGAATAATTCAGATTTTCTCAAGTTCTAAACATAGGATTACTGATATTCATGTCTTAAAAATATTTTCTGCAAAAATTAAAATACTGAAAAATGTATGAGAAAAGTCCATGGCATTTATATAGCGTACTATCAGTTAAAAATATATTTTTGAAATTGAAATAAATAATATATTTATTCATAAAAATTATTCAAACATTTTCAGATTCTTTTGCTCATCCATAAACATTATTTTAACTAGCCAAACATCACAGTATGCATTCATTACTAATACCAATCATGTTAACAATTAAAATAATTATAACTAAATAATTTAATTAATTCATTTTAAATATGACATAAGCTCAATTTAAACTATTCTATTTCATATAATGTTATTTAAAATATTTTTAGTGAATATAATAATGAATTGCTCTATTATCATGATTACAATTTACTCTAAGTTTTAAATAATTATTCTAATTTTTAATTCAAAATAATGCAAAAATGAAACAGAAAGCATAAAAATATAATATCATTTCAAAACCATCTTATTTTCTTAATGCGATGTAATTTTTTTTTATAACTAAAATTGTAAAATTTAATTTAAGTTAATCATAAACATTAGATATATTTTGATTTTTATGTAATCACAGTTAGTGTTTAAACAAATATATTCTAAATTTAATTATCTTTATTATGTTATACAGTGAAAATTTAATTATCTTAAGTACAAAGCTGTTCATAAATAAAGATATTAACAGTTTTTGCATGAATCCTTTTAAATATGGCATAATCTAAAGTCCATGTTAAAAAGAAATAAAAAAGAAGAGTACTTTACTATTTAATGTAGGTATTTTAAAAATCCCTTTCTAAAATTAAAGGCAAGGTAAGAATTCATTACTTTTGTACCTAGAAGGATAATGCATAGTAATTAAAACACATCTGTATTCTTTCAAGATAACATATCATATTTTATTTCTCACAAGCAACAAGCATTATTCAAATTCCTGGAACAATGTTGTTGCCGTATGCACAATTATATCTTTGGACTTCTAGGTAGAAAAAAATGTTATCGTCTTATGACATTAAAGACCAAAAAGTTTACCTCCTAATTATTAAAAGTTTACCTCCTAATTATACCAGAAACTTTAAAAATATTGCATTCAAGGAAAATGCACAGTTCATTCTAAAATTAATTTGTTGGAATATAAATTTTTCAGACATATTCAAGAAGTTAATCACTATAGTTATGGCATTCTAAATTCATCATGTGTTCTTAACTATATTAATATTTTTTTTAATTTTATTACTTCTTTCTAAAATCTGATATCAAATTAAAGAACTTAAAAAATTTAAGAAAACTATGAATATATCTATATCTATCTATCTATCTATCTATATATATATATATATATGTTTGCTGTATACCCTTGCCTTAAAAGAACTTAAAAGTGTAAATTATCATCTTATTTGAAAAGCACTAATTTTTGATATTTTCCTAATTTCAAATAAATTAAGAATATTTAATAAAAATTATACAGCTACATTTATATTCTAATTACTAGAGGAATCGCTTAAACAAGGAAAATTTTAAAAAAAAATTAAATGATCATTGATAAACGAAATTATTTATCGTTTATCGTTGATCAACGATAAATATTAAATTATTTATATAATATTATGCTCAATACAATTAAATATTTAGAGACATTTTAGGTATTTTTATATTACAATTCTTGAGTTGTATATGACACTAAAAAGAATAATTTTTAACATAAGTTTAAAAAGAAAAAAATGTGTCAACTCGTTTTAACGTTTAATTAAATATTTTGCATTAAACTGTTAATGAATAGTCAATGAAGGAAACATAATAATTAATACATTTTCTACAGTTATAGATTTATTTATCATTGAGTTTAATATGGATTTCTCAGTCCAATCTTTCAGCAATTATTTTGAAATATTTTGATCTTCAATAACTTGAATCGTTTCAAAGTGCATAGAAATTAGTCTATTGAGATGGGACGACAATCTATAGCTTAAAACCAGGCGGAAATTTCCTATTCTCGATACATATGTATATGTAAATTACAATTTGAACTCGAAACTAAGGGAATCCCACGACACGAATGAATGCATAATGAATATTATGACCAAAATGATAAGTGACCCTTTCGAGTTTCGAGCATTTTGTGTCAAATATCAGCAGTTATTTTATAAATGCTTATTATTTTAGAGTATTTTACAAATCCAATCCACAATAATCATATATTTGTACATAAGTGGGAAGCGTTTAATTGCTCATTACAGTTTTAATCAATATCTATTTATATCCATTTTATAACAGCATAGATATATTCAAAATAATAGTTTTCTATTATATTTACGAAATAAATATGTCTTTACAAGAATAATGAATAAAATCTTACAACGAATAAATGTAATATTTTTTAATAATGAGATAAACTTAAGAAACATGTCACAAAAGTAAAACAGAAAAAATTAATTGTAATAATGCGAGAAAAATAAAATAGAAAATGTATGTTTAATAATCCACAAATTAAAAAAATATACTCAATCCATGTTATTTATAAATTTAATGCTAATGGTAAAATATTTATGGAAGTCTCATATGAAAAGAAAAATGAACCTTTTCATAAATATTAGAGGGAAACGACTTTATTCATAATTTAACAGTTTTATAGAAATTATTTTAAGTATTTTATATTATTTTTGCAATATAAATATGTATACAAAACAATATAATAATTAAACTAAAATGATATTTATGATCATGCAAAGCAATATGGTTCACTTATTTATTTTTTATATTAATCAAAATAATATATAGAGAATTATAATATTTAACAGATTAAATTATTTTCTTGTAGTTGCAAAGACAGTTTGAATGAAACTCATTTTCTACTACAAGAAATTAAATTTAGCTTTCAGCAACGATATTATTTTCATGGCCACGGTGGCTTGGTTGGTTAGAACATCGTTCTAGTTACCAAAGGGTGATGAGCTCGAATCCCGCCGTAGCCGAATATCCTTCGTGTTCACTAATGTCGACTGGGGCACGTAAAAATATGCCGGGTCGCAATGTCCTCCATGTTCTCATTACAAATTCATATCTTTGGGGGTGGATAGAGTCAGGCTATGGGTCTTCACTGGCTTCTATCTATAAATTGGAAGATTCAGATGGTGCTGCTATCTTTGAGCCAAAAGCCGTACTTCCACCTTCTTATGAAGGTGCTCTATTCACAAACGGAAGACCCTCTGACACCATTCCCCGAGTCTCTTGACGAGCGGGCTTGGAGATGCCAAGTAATAACCACAATATTTTTCACTTTAAGCATTGATATCCAATTCTGAAATAGCAAGTAACATAAAAAAGAAAGAAATATATAATTTCATTCAATCAATAATATCTACTACCCTAAAAAAATGATGGCAAATGTTTTAATTTAGAGCATTTAAAGTAAGTTTTAAATTGCTTGTTTAAGTTATCATTTAAATTTATTATTATAATAGAAATTGGTAAAAAAAAAAAGCATATTTTGATAAATTAAATTTTTTTTATCATTTTTTAAAAATATTTCAGAAGGAAATATACATTTTAGATACTGCGATGATGGAAAGAGGAAATGAAAGAACTTTTGTCAATTAATTTTAAATTTTTAAGTTTTTTTCTAAGAAATACTGTAGCTCTTCACTCTTGTTCATTTAACAAATTATTTATTATTATTTTCTATTACTTTTTACTATATGATTTTATCACTAAATTCTGCATTAATTTTAATATCTATGATAAAGAGACATTTTATTAAAATAAAATTAATTTTAAAAAATATTGAAGATTTTGAGTAATTTCATAGTTTAACTATAATTACTAAACCATATGAAACTCCATTTATCATAAATTCTTTTTGTTTTGTAAGAGATATTATACCAAATTAAGAGAATTAGAAAACTTATTTCACATTTTTTTTTTACCTTACAGACTATTAGAGCATTTGAGTATTTTTATAGAAATAACTATCATTAAAGTTATTAATACTTAAAGTCAAATTTATTTTTTCAGCCACAAATGTTTAGTTAGTAGAAATGATTAATAGTTAATAATAAAAAAAATAATTTCCTCTTTAAAGTTTTAAACGCAGAGCATCTAATTACGTACCTTACATTTATTTAGCATACACAATTTATTTATTTTAGCACATGAATAATTATTTGTTAGACTATACATAATCATCTATCTTTCTGCAAATATTTCATTGGAAAATTAATTACTGAAATTTTTTCTAAATATAAGATAAATTTGACGAAAAATTGTCTACAAACTTTCGAAAATTAAAAATTAAATTTTTGACTTAAATTATTTACCGTTATTAACTAAGGAATATTATTTATTATAAAATTGGATACATTTTTATAATTAGATACATTAATCATACATTTTTACACTTTAATTTATTAATAAAATAAAAAGGGTTCACAATTTTCTTAATACATTTTGATTAAAAAGAAAAATCATAAGTACTTTCTTTAATAATTACATTTCATAATCAAGTTGTAATTATGGAGGAAAGACTACAATTCAAAAAATTTGTAAATTCCTAAAAATAATTTCTATGAATAAACATTCTCTATCTATTTCTAGTTTTTTTTTTAAATAAATGATGTAAATCAAGAAGGAAAAATTTTAACAAAACTGCTGTAATTAACTAATATAATATTCAATGACTGATTCAAAAGTAAATACTTATTATCAAAGAAACTAGAGTGATATATTTTTGATGTACAGAATTTAATAAAAAATTTTTTCTCATATTTTCTTTTATGGGTTATTTAAAAAAAACTGGCACAAATTTAAAAGAAAATTCTGTTATATTATGCTTAATTTTTATTATGAGATGATGTAATTTCTCATATATATTAAAACAAGCACAAACTTGATTACTTTAATCTTTATTAAAATTTTTATGGAATATTTTAAGAAATATAATGATTTGATATCCATACATCCGCAATGATGAATAAATAATTTTTTCGAATTTTTTGGAATAACTGATTAACAAAAATAATTCCATCCGTTAAAGTACTTCAATAGAATAATCTGAAATTATTCTTATTGATGTCTTATATTTTTAGTTTATAAATATTTTAACTTAAATCAATAGCAAAGTATTACATTGATAAACATTTCTTTTAACTTTTTTTAAAATTAATAATTATAGATTTTTGATTAAGTTTTTAAAATATAGTTTGAAAATAATTTAAATTTTAATAAAAATTTAAATACGCTTTTATTTAAGCTAATTTGATCGTATGTTTAAAATATTTTAGAATGGTTTCAAATACATAACTTGTATTCCATTTACAGTATCAGTAAAGACATTATTTGTGTAAAATTTTATATTTTTGTGAAACATGCAGAAGTGAAACAACTAAATTTCTTCCAAATAACTGCAAGTTAATAAGTTAAATTTGAAATTTAAGGCCATTCCTGAACATTCTTCTTACATTAATTTTTGTGATTAATTTGTTACATATTTTACTTTTAAACAAAATTATAAGTATACTGGGATGTTCAATTTATCTTAAATTCTAAACATTAATGAACTAGGTTATTAATAAACATATGAGTAGATTAAATAAATATCCTACTTATTCACCTCCTACGAACATATTTTTAAATCAACATCCCAGCTTTTTTGCATTGGTAAATTTATTATTGTACATTTTATTTACCAAATTCAAAACCTGTGAAATTTAAATGCTTTCTATGCTTTCAATTTAGTTGTTTAAAGTCTTTTGTATAAATATTACAAATGAAAAGAAATAACTGCAATTTAATATTATTTTCTTAGAAGTCGAAGTTTATTCTCTCTTTTGATTTAACATAAAATATAAATTGATGAACTTGACACATATAATTGCTCTGAAAATTTCTGCCAAGGAATCAATAATTTTTTGTATCAATGAATTTCAGGTAATACCATACAATTTTCTTATACAAACGTTAATAATATATATATATATATATATATATATATATATATATATATATATATATATATATATATATATATATATATTATTATTTATATATTATTATATTAATTATTTATTAATAGTGCGTCTGACGTTTAACCCGTAATATTTAATTTTAAAGAAAACATTTTCTTTTCTTTTGAAAAGATTCCTTATATTTTCAATTCATAACTTAAAATTCACAGTTAAAATAAAATATAATTCTTCACATTCCAGTTTTCAGGTTTCATGAATCAAATTTTCAGTGTAAGAAAGAATTAAGTATATAATTATACTGTTACTAGTTAAAAGAAAAATATTTGAATGGAACGTGATTAAAAATGTTGACATTTAAGGATTTTTTTTTAATTTCTCAGATTATGAGAGAATAATTTTAATATTACTAAATTGTCATGAATTTGCAACTCCAAATAAAAAAAACATGTAACAAATGTCTACTCATATAAATTTACTAAAATCAGATTTTACATTAATAAAATCTATATTTCTGGTTTTAATCTAAGATTACGTTGACATTTATCTAATTTGATTATTACATTTTGTAATATTTTTAAATATTTATTTGTTTCATACAAATATATATTAAAATAAAATTGCCTTTTATAACCATTTACATTTTCCCCAGTGGCTTGCAACATTTAATTTATAGATGGGACTGGTTTCTTAAACGTACGGTTAATTATTAAATGCATTAACTATAAAATATTACGTATAATTTTAGTTGTTGTTTCAACCTAGAACTTATTTTAAATATAATAATATTAACCTCAAAAAATTATAACTTTTTTTCTTGCTTATGTTTGAAAATGATATTTCTGTCAGAAAATAAATAAAATGACATTTGAGAAACTATAATGTGTCATTTTTACTATTTTCTGAAAACTATATCTGAAATTACTTGCACGTAAAACATTTTTATATTTTAGTTAAAAAATTAAAAGTTTTGTATTTCCGGATATCTTACATCTTTTAAAAAGACATGTGAATTCTATTCTTTTCAAACAATTATATATTTTTAAAGTTCTTCGAGAAAAATAAAAAGAAATAATGGCATTGTTTTAAAATTTGTCTATAAGTTAAAAAAATATATAGTTTCCTTTCTAAGATAGTTAAAAACAAGATATTCATTTGTCATTTCTGCATTATTTTTCTATTTAAAAGAATAACAAGTATATTGATTATGTCACCCACAAAAAATTTGTATTCTTATTTCAGACTTAAATTCTTCAAGTGGAAAATAATAGAGGCAATTTTAAAGTCGTTCTCTGAATTTCATGATTTTTACAGAAACTATCATCAAACACTTGGATTACATTGATGACTTTTTGATTTAATTTTTTCTCCAAAATTTAAACATTAAATATAGTATTTACGTAAGGAAAATAAATTCTTGATATTTAAAGTTTTAATAAAAACAATATATAATTATCAAAAATAAATTTTAAATAAAAATTGTGTACTTTTGTAATTATGATTATATTTATTTGAATTGCAGTTACATTATGACATTACCCTAATATTTCAGTAAGATACTCAAAAAATGTTTGGTATTTAATTATTTTAAATTCAGGATTAAGAGATATACATTCAAAAAATCATCTTATATAAATAAATGCATGATATATTTTGATTATCAGTATTACTACATTTTAAATTTATTTGCCATACTTATCAAGATTTGAAAATATTTGTTTTAAGAATATATTACTTAAATTCAATAAGATTAAGATGGTTAGAATGAAGGAAATCACAAATAAAAACTTTCTATTAAACAAAAATCCGGAGATTTGCCCTCCGGAG
>JAPDSC010119033.1:26663-66141 GCA_026290005.1 Latrodectus geometricus
TTATACCAATAAATTGCAACAATTTAACTATAGATTTGTTTTTTGATAAAATGAAATATAATAGAATATAACCTAAGATTAACGTGATACATTTTTGATTTCACAATGACTTTTTACATCTACAATGATTTTGTATATCACACAGACATATATTTTAATGTTTAGCTGAATAAATTCTCTGTTGTGATTATTTATCATAATCTGTTAAACCAATTGTAGTTTTCAATGTTTTATTGTTTAAATTTTCTTAAACCTTTACAGTAGCTATTTTAACTATATTCTAATTATTTAATTACATTCCAACTGTTATTTATTTCTAATTATATTCCCTCCCACTCAATAATTAACAAATTAAAAATTTTGTTAAATGTCTTATAATGCAAATTTTCAAAGTACAAGAAGTTGAATTATTTTAAAATTATAATTCAATTAAGAGATACAATTTTCCCTGAAGCCACAATTACTATTGTTTTTTACTGCTGCTTAGAAATGATGGTTTAGCATGAGATACTTTTTGTAAATATCCATATTATGTTACTGTAAAGCTTAAAGTGGCATATATTTTCAAATTACAGGTCGGAAGATAATAATTGGATTATACATGTTTCATAAATTTTAGGAAAGAGTGCTTATATCACTCATTATTCATATAGTTTTTAATAGGTTCTGAGTTGTCTACATTATAAGAATATAGTAAACTGATTTTAAGTTATAGAATGATATTATTACATGCTGTTCATTGTGTAAGGTTGCATTTAACTATAATAAGAAAGCATTAACAATCCAACAGTCACATCGGCATTGAGATTGTGTAAGAAGAAACAATTTAAGTATTAAAGGCTGGAAAATTAAAAAAAATCTAAAAGGAAACTTAAAACATTATTAAAAATCAGATGTTGATAATAAGAAAATTATATTATATTTTTAAGAGCTGAATAATGATTTTTAATTCATTGTTTTTCATGGTGATTTTAATTAAAATGGATTGATAGGTAAACCATATGGCAATTAGTCCCTTTCAATATTTGAATAGAACTTGGAAAAGGTATAACTGAACTTGATTCAAGTGCTATTTAATTAGAAGGTTGAAGTTCCTTTTATGTCGGCAGCTTGTTAATTACCTTAATTAAAACAATTAGGAACATGAATCATCGTTAATGTTCTTCTTTAAGTATTAGAAAGCCTGATTGTATCTTAAGATAGAGAGTTAACGAATAATAACATTTCAATGTTCTATTAAGTATTTTAATTGAAACATTTGTCTAAACCTAGCAACTGAATGCTTTTTTAATCTTAGCACAATTAGTAGGTGCTATATCAGTTATTTACTTACTTTCAGCAAGCTATAATTCATAAAATATACAATTATTCCCACATATATGCTATGCTATGCTTTAAAATGACATGAGGATATTCTGCTGATCTGGTAGAGGAATAGTCACTGAACAGATACACATAAGTTCATTAGCTGTTGGATATGAGTTACATCTTGGGTCTTGATATTTGCAATTACTCCAAATTAATTTTAAAATGAATGTTCTCACTGAATTAGAGTGTGCCATTGCAAAAATTTACCATATATAGATAATTTAACCAAACAATATTTTGCAATGAGTTTATAACTCTAAGTATGTATTTATAAATACATACACATGTAAATTACTGTGTCTGTGTGTTTCAAGAAAATATAAAAGGATAAACCTTAATATGCCTTATAAATTTCTAAACATATATTTTTATTTGTGGAAACATTTTATTTCTCTTAAATTTAATGCCACATTTTTAACAACTTTTACAGAATTTTGTTAAAATTTGTTTTAACTTAAAATTAATATTACTTTACAAAAAATGTTTAAAAATAATTTAAATTCTTGATCTATAATTTACACTAATCTCGCAAATAATACGAAAAATGACTCTCTAAATCAGATAATATTGAAATTGTACTTTGAAAATTATTCTCAAATCTAAAAAATAAAAATCTTAGGATCAAAATCTTGCATTTAAAATTTGAGGTTTTTCAGTTGAACTGCTATTATGACAAATCAAAGACACCTTATACGTGCCCTTCACATTAATATGCTGTTCACATTTGAAACTTCACAAATGACATTTGTCTGCATATTTGAATTAACTTTAAATATGTGAAGTGTGCTTGAAAAAGAAAGGATGAATAGTTTTAATATTCATTAAATGTACTTGACGCACGTTAAAGGAATATTAAATAGACAGCATTTCTGGATATTTTCTTACATTTTAAATACACTACTGGCCATTAAAATTGCTACACCAGGAAGAAATGCAGATAACAAAATGATATTTATTGGACAAACATATAATACTAGAAATAACAAGTGATTAAATTTACAAAAATTTTGGCTGGATAGATCCTAAGAAATCAGTACCCAGAACAACCACCTCTGGCAGTAATAACAGCAGTTATACGCCTGGGTATTGAGTCAAACAGAGATTGGATTGCATATACAGGTACAGATGCCCATGCAGCTTCAACACGATGCTACAGTTCATCAACCGTAGTGACTGGCGTTTGGTAACGAGCCAGTCGCTCGGCAACCATTGACCAGACGTTTTCTATTGTGAAAGATCTGGAGAACGTGCTGGCCAGGGCAACAGCCGAACATGTTCCGTATCAAGGAAGGTCCGTACAATACCGGCAACATGCGGTCGGGCATTATCCTGCTGAAACGTAGGGTTTCGCAGGGCTCGAATAAAAGGTAGAGCCACGGGTCGTAACACACCAGAAATGTAACGCGCACTGTTCAAAGCACCGCCAATGCGAACAAGAGGTGACCAAGACGTGTATCCAATAGCACTCCATACCATCACGCCAGGTGATGGGTCAATATTACGATGACGAATGCACGCTGTAAGTGTGATTCACCACGATGCCACCAAACATGGATGCGACCATCATGATGCTGTACACAGAACCTGGACTCATCTGAAAAGATGACGTCTCGCCATTCGTGCACCCAGGTTCATCGTTGATCACACCATTGAAGGCGCTCTTGTCTATGACGCAGCGTCAAGGGAAGCCGCAGCCATGCTCTCCGAGCTGAGAATCTATGCTGCTGCAAACGTCGTCGAACTGTTCGTGCAGACACTTGTTGTCTTAGTGGCCGTTGAGATCCCGCATGGCGTTCCGTATTACCATCCTGAACCCATCGATTCCATATTCTGCTATCAGTCATTGGATCTCGACCGACGCGAGAGCAATACTGCGATAAGATAAGCCGCAATCCCGGTATGCTACAATTCGACCTTTATCAAAGTCAGAAATGTGCTGGTAGGCTTTTCTCCTTCTTACACGAGGCATCACAACAACTTTTCACCAGGCAACAACGTTCAAATGCAATTTGTGTATGAGAAACCGGCTGAACAGTTTCCTCATTTAAACACAATGTAGGTGTCGCTACTGGCCCCTGCTTTGTTTGAATGTGCTGAAAAGCTAATCATTTGCATATCACAGCACCTTCTTCCTTTCGTATAAATTTCACGTCTGTAGCATGTCGCCTTCTTGGTGTAGCAATTTTAATGGCCAGCAGTGTATAAATAACTGCAATAATATTTTGGTCAAATTTTATTTTAGATGCATCAATTCACAGCTTAATAATGCTATTTCATAGCTCAGAATGGAATAAATTCATGAATTAAGAAGAAATCATGAAAATATGTTTGTAATATGTGTATTTAGAAAATTATTAACTGACTTTGGAATGTAAAATGAAAATTTTTGAATTTTTTTTATATATAAAAAAATTTTTAGTTTATTTACAATTTAATTATTTATTTGCAACTACTGAAAATATAATTCTGAACAGTAGAGGAGTTTTCAAAATTATGAAGAAATAACATTAAAATCTTAATTACAGCATTTAACTAATTAAAGAAATTACTGATAAAATCAGTGATAATCATATGTTGCTTTCATGAAATACAACCATTTTTAACGTAAAAAGAAAGAAAAGATGTTTTGTCGCTGACTGAACATTTAGATTTCAATCAAGATTATGTTATTTTATTTGTCTGAGTGTCGTTATATACTTATAAAATAATATAGTAAATGTAATCAAGTTCCGTTATGCATACATCAGCATTTCATGATTAATGTTATTCGTTCTATTTCAAGACATATTGTTTATTTAATTGATTTTAATATTTTTACTTGTTAAATAGTATTTTGCAGATAATATAAATTATTTATTCTATTTGGGTTTTGTAACATTTTAATTTAATTGCCTGTTTTATTCTCTTATTTTGTGTATAATTAAAACTCTGTTTTACATAAGAAAATTGTACTTTCTGTAACTGAATACCTTTTTCTTAACTGCATCTGTAACGAAGAAAAATTAAGTGAGACCCTTATGATATAGCAAAACATAGAAATAATTTGATTTAATGTACTTTGATATTTTAACATGAACTTTATTTTTAATGCTCATAAATTTTTTATAAAAATATAAATTTATTAATAATTTTTTTTTATAAAAATACAGAATTGCGAAAGAAGTAATTGTTATAAATTTTAAGTAATCTAATAACCCAATAACCATGTGTACTAATATAAATTATAGGCTCATTATATAATCAATTACAATGTAAACTCACGTGTAATAAGACATAATGAAATCAACTTCAACCATCATGGAGAAAATGTGGAAAATATAATAGTTTGCCAAACTTATTAGGTTAAAAATAATTTTATTTATGTTGAGCTAGTAATTTGTATTAGTTTAATACATGTAATGTGTATGTATGCATATATTTATTTAAATTTTCATTTTATTCTTTTCTATTCTAGTGAAATAATATCAGAATTTGTGACGCAGCAGATGTTAGTCCTTAATTACCACGACTAAAATACCTTCGTAAGTACGAAAATTTTACAATAAGAACAATTTATTTATAATCTTAAAAATAATAATTAACATTATAGTTATTATAGAACTAAAATTAATGTATATTAGGGAAACGAAATATGTAACTTTTAATTTACTTAGAATTTTGCAGACATAACACACACAAGAAATATAATATGTATCGTTAATAAACTATAAAATCTGGTGATATTTAAGGTAAAATATTAAATTATAAAATGTAGTTCATATATAATTCAATGTGTCTGGCTAGCAGTTCAGAGTAGAAACAATAACCAAAAGGAAATCATGCCTTACGAAACACATACAGAAGCTGAAAATAAAAAGTACAAAGGGAAATAATTCAGCTCTTTAAAGGAAAATTAAACCAAACTTTACAAAATTGGAAGAAATATATGTTTTTTTTAACACTTTTATATGTTTTCTTTAACAAACTTTAAATTTGTCAGATTTACTGAAAATTTTTCCATTGCTATTTTCCCACTAAATGAAGATTCAATATAAATAAACAATGAAATAATACATGTAACTTTTAGCTCAATTATTAATATATTTTAAGGAAAAATACTATTCTTAGAGATATTTTTTAAAATCGATAAATATATTTTGAAATAATTAACGAGTTAAGTACCATAATTCACAGATTTAATTTCTTATAGACATTTCATTAGTATTTACGTTTATCTTCAAAAAATTACATCAAGATTTACTTGATGTAATTTTTGAGTTGGAACATGGGTCCGTACCTTTTCTTATGCTGCATAAATATTTCAGACATTCTGGAAGTCTTATAATTTCTCATATACAGTTAATGCATCAACATTTTAACTATATATTTGATTGATTATTGTGTTAGTTGATAAACTGAGACACATCATGCAAACTGTATATTTATCAAAACAATTTTCTTACTGGCAAATGTCAAATAAATTGTTATCAGAGCTTTTACAATCAAATGAAATATAATTTGTGCTTGTACATAATTAAGGTCAAAAGTTTTTGAAATGATTAAATATTAATCTGAAATAAAAATTCAAAATTTGCCATCTTATTTGTAAATTTTGAAAAGTCAGACGGTAATGGAATTTTTTATTGCAATTGTTTGATAACAGACTTTTTAAATCTAATATTCCAGATATAAAATATTTGAAAATTTCTAAAGAAAAAATATTCATGATATTCACTTTCAAAAATTATTTTTATAGCCAATTTTAGATCACGAAATTCTTTAAAATTATAAATTTATTCTTAAATTGTATTTCTTTTCAGACTTTATAAATGAATGTAACTATTCTTCTAACTTGAATTTAAAATAAAATGATTTTTACTATTCCTAGAGGATTTAATTTGATTCTTATATTAATATAAAAAAATCATCACAAGACATGAAACCAAATGATGTCAAATAATTTGAGGGTAGAAGAGTTAATAGCTTAACGCTCTCATTAAGGAAATTAGTGTCACGCAAAAACAAACGAAATACGAACTTAGAATAATAATTCAAAAACATACTCCAACATACCTGTTTAATTATGAACCGCAATGAATAATAAAAATGTTTTTTGCATATTTTTTAAATAAATATTTGATACAATTTTAATAAATACACATCTATGATAACTGCTAAAGAGTAACAGATATTTTTTGAAAAGGTTTGATAACGAGATTAACTTTTTAATGCAATGATTCCAGAAAATAATAAAAAATAAATTTAGAATATGTTTGACACATATTTTAGTTGGGTTTCATATTTATTATGAGCACAATTTTGGTTTAATTTGTGCTAAACTAGACTTTAATATCATTATTAAAATTTTTGCTGCTATATACTAAATTTAAAATTAACTTTCAAAGTTTCATATACCGCATAAATTTATATATTTTTCATCATAGATCCAAATTAAAATATAAATTCTTAAAATTACAATGTCTTTATATTTATTTATTATAAGCAAAAATAAAATATAAAAATAATTTATTTTTGTGTGAAAAATAATATGCTGTGGTTTCAATTTACTAAGAATTAAAACAATCGGAATTTTTTATCAATCTAGGATCAAATGTAATAATAAATATTTTCTTACATCTGACAATTATTGGGGAATTTTTTATTGCATCCTGTTGTATGTTTAATTCTAAAATTATAATGAAGCAAGATTTGCAATTTTTGTTTGCTTAAATGCCTCATTAACTATGGTTTTAAGGACACACTTAGGATCGTAAAAAAAAATACCATTTCTTACTAATTTTGCTTAATGGACACTTTTAATTAAGATGGTTAACTCAGTTGGAAAGTATGGCTTAAAGTGCATTTTTAATTCCACATTCATTACTTTATGTCCTTTTTTACTCAGAAAGATAAGATTTTTAACTAAATAATATCTCAGAATAACATTAATATACCCACCCCCCAAAAATTAAGCGCCAAATCTGGCACTCCCTACTACTTTATGGGTTGCTGTTTATTATTTTGGTGTTGCCAATTTAGGTTTTGTTTCAGCTTTAAGGTTTTTGCTGTGTCAAATTTAGTATTTTCTTGTATTTTGTACCATTTTTTGAGTTTTTTTAAAAGTATTTTTTGTTATTAATTTTTTTGTATTTAGGGAGAATCCATCTTGGCGAGAAAAAAAGTCGCCAAATTTCCTATTGGGAGGGGGGGGGGCTATATCAAAGTAGTTCCAATATCTCTTACGTAAACATCGGCAGCGGAAGTAAATGTAATAAATGAATATTTTTGAACTGGAGCACACATACTAACTGTGATCAATTGCAACGAAAATTATGGAAAGCAATTAGTTTTATTAAGAATGGAGAAATATGCTTACATTTTAATAATGAACATGCATTTCATTTTAAGCTCTTCTTAAGTAGCTTTCTCTCTCTCTCTATTAAGTGAAATTTACATAATTTCATATTAATATTATAAATACTAACTACGAAAAGCGAGATTATTTTTATAAAAATGTAAACCCCAATAATGAAATATTAACATGCTTCAACTTATTTGAGGATTAATTCACAAAAACAATAAAATCTCAACGTAAATAATAATAGTCAAGCTACCTAACATTAAAACAACTTTACTGTTACATGTGAAGACTATTGTGAAAATTCGATCCAAATATTGCAAAATAATTCAACACTGATCAATTGTGAATGGTTGTCATTGATTTAAATCAATAACAAATGGAAGAAATGACCAAACAATAAAGCTTATTTTGATTGGTTGTTTGATTATTTGATCATTTTTACACAAAAATAATTAATAAGCAGAAGACTTATCATTATTCGAAATAACAATACTCTTCATGCAATTAATTAAAAACCTAAATTTTAAATTTGTTTTTAATAACAAATTTTGTAAAACAGATTTGCTAGAAAATATCCAATAGGAAATAACTTCATTAAAAAGTTTTGTCAGCATTACATTCATTATTCTCAAAAAATCTTGTTAAATTACGAATGTTGAGACTTTTCAGAAAGTTACAATTAGGCACACATTTTTCTAAACATTTTTAAACTTTCACGTAATTAACTTTAATTTGTGCACGGGTAAGTGTATACACACTTCATAAAAACAGTTTTTAAAGTTATTTTTAATTTCATTATAAACAATACTATATGTTTTTGAAATGTCAAGAACTTTAAAGTAGTATCTGTATCTGCTTTACTTGCATGCAATTATGTATATCCACAGGTCTCAGTTGCAGGTACTTTAAAATACCATTTAGATAATTCCATAAAAATACCCGAATTCAAAATTATTCTGAATGATTATAAAATAATAAAGAAATATATTGTTTTTTATAAGTAATTTGATTTTTTGAAAGAATAAAATTTGCAATTTAAAAAAATGTGTATTTTAATGATTATTATAGAAAAGGTTGAAAATTGCTCGAATTTATGAGTTTATATTATATTTGTTAATGAATAATATTTCATAAATTGAATAGATTTATATTTTTAAGTAATAATTTCAAAATTCATGACACTTTTTTGTATTTCAGTGTATTCTAGACAATCAATCATCAAACTTTACATTATACTTACAGAAGTTAATTTTTTAGGTAGTTTTTAAAACTAATAATTTTCCTTAAATATTTTATGTAAACAGGTTGAGTTTACATTGTTAACCTATATATATTACAGATATACTGAAAATTATTTCAGTATTTAATATTTTATTGCTATTTTGGATGTGATGTTATAAAATATATAATGCATTTATTTAGAATTTTTAATGCCTTTGTTTGAGATGAATGAAAAAATAAAAACTCTCACGCATTTTTTTTTGTTTTTAACCATTTTTCTTTAAATATCTTATTTATTTTATAATTAATTGTGAAATTATACAAACGAAAATGCTGCTTATTATACACAACATGTAAAAAGGTAGTTTGCATGTAAAAATAATTTCCGAACATCTTCCATACGATTACATGGCAGTCTTTAAGTATTGAATTAGTTAACTTCTAAATAAAGGAGTCTTACCTTAACATATTACATAAATTAAATAAAAATGTATATTTAGGTAAGCAAAGTAAATAAAGTTGTAATTTGTATGGTAAATTTTTCATAATTCCTCAAGATATACTAATAGTTTTATATTATAAAATTATTCATTATTTTTTCTGTTAGTTGATTATAATTGCATTATACTTTAAAACATGCTTTTGCATTATAAAATGTATAGTTATAGAATAAAAATGCAACAAATTGTTGGAAACTGTAAATTTTATAACAAAAGCTTAATTAATTTTTCATTCAAGAAATTAAATTTAAAATTTGGATTGAAAACATTGAATATTTTTCAGTATAAACGTAACCATTAATCAACTATTAATACTTTGATAAACAGTAAGAAGCTACAACTTGGAAGCATTTTTATCAGAGAAAATTTATTCAGTGCTTTTTAAAAATTTTGTACTAGGGAAACGAATTTGTGATAGTCAATTAAAAAGCATTTTTAAGTTATGTTTTACTATTAGCTATAAACAAAATTTTGAAAGAAATGATTTTTCACGCAATAATTAATTACACCGTGAAACAGCTAAGAAACAAATTTAAACATTAGATAAACATATAAGTAGAACAATTTCCATTAAATATTTATTTTTGTTAAACAATGACAAATCCTAATTTCTAAAGTTAAAATAGTTTATAATATGTTTGTATCAGTGAATGTTAAGAACTCAGTAAGTATATATCAATAAACATATAAATTCAGTTGCATTCAGAAATTTACAAAACTATAGTTTAATCTTAGAAAAATTGTCAGTTTTACAAAAAAATGGATCTCAAGAGCTTACCATTTCTAAAGCACTTTGCTTTAAATTGAGTCTTATTATAATATAATAAAATAATTATTTCATTCGACACAATATCTAAAAGATAATTAGATCAATAATCACACGCATAATCTAAAGTCTAGGTTTAGTAAAATCTGAATATTTAGTTCGATAGAATAATACACTAAAAATAAAATGTAAATTCAATTATTTTTAAAAACTTTTATAATTTTGCTTTACATGCATATATTCACTTGTAAGTAGTATATTAATTCAGTGGTTTTCAGTAGTTGTTTAAACAATGGACGAACCATCTGCTTCCCATTTATTCTTTCTCCTTTTATCTGTTTCACCAGCTGCCGCTCACAATAGGAATTTTCAGATTCTGATAGATCAAATGTCACAATGGGGAAAGCAAATAAAGAGCAGAATAAGATATTCTATCTTTAAGTCCAAAAAGTTCGTTATTCGTTTTTCTAATTATGTTATTGAATCATCTTATCCAGGGGAGCTAATAGATAAACGTAAACATTTTTTTTCAAATATCTGCAGTTTATTTATTAATATTTATGTATTAAATAAAAGTCTAACACACAATTTTAGTTATATAAATATTAGATATTATTTAACATTATTAACTGCTAACCGTCAGATGTCATCTGTTTAACTATCAAACTACTGATAGATCTAACTCAAACTAAGTGTATTAATTCTGATATTCCTTAATTTTAAACTCGTTATTGCACATCATAGTTACATAACTTGAGAATAGTATTAATATCGCTCTTTGATAACCTTCATTTTTTTCAAAGCTCATTTTCAGCTTATAATGACTCTTTAAGTTATTTTAAAAAATTATTGGTTTTAAAATAAACACATTTATATGGGAAGTACTTGGTATAAAATCACATTATTTGCCAATACATGGAATTAAAATATATTTAATGATTCACTATATATTATAAGAACTTTAATGAAATCGTTAGATTTGTTATATCCATTCATTTAAAAGTTTACTTAGTTTATTTAATATAACCATCAAAGTTAAAGCAAATATATCGGTTTAATAATATTTCCAAATTTGGTTCATTAATATTTACAGTAATAATTACACTAACATACGCTGAACTGTGTAAAATTAGGTTAATTGTTGTGAGCATTAAATTAAAAAAAGTGAAAGATATATATTTTATTTTTGTTAGAAAGTATTTTCCATTCTCACGCAGATAATTAATTTTTATGAGGACATCAATGTTGAGTGGTAAATATTTTACATCATTTACATTTGAAGTTCTCCTTCTTCTCATAGACTATCAAAAGAGATTGGTGTTCCGCTTCTTATGTATACATGCAAATGTGCCAAACTATATGCTAAGGAATTTATTTGCAGTAAGCTTTAAAGAGAGAGAGAAAGGACTTGGAAGTTACAGAGAGCACTTAGCATTTAGTGCGTGCTTGGAGATTTACTCAGTGGGCATTATATTCCTTATTCATAAAAGCAAGGTTGCCTCAGACTGCTGCTATTCGAATGCCAACAGTTCCTTTCAATTGTCAGTTTACGTACAACATTATAGTCAAATTATTTTGCCATGCGTACTTTATATATTTAAATATTTATTTTATACATTAATAAAATAGTTAATAATATATTTTAACTATATTCAACAGTTTAAATTAAAATTTAAATGTCATTTTAAAATTTTATGATTATAATAACGAATTTTTAATAAGATAAAATCCTTTTTTTACGAATATAAAATTTTCAGCAAATGGGTTATAATTTTATATATAATTTATATTAGGATTTTAACTTAGCAATCAGTCTCAATCAATGAAATTATTTATTAATGAATGTTTAACTAACTGAGAAGTTTCATACTAACAGCAGCTTTTTTTTATCATTGTATACTAACAGACCATATATTTCATCTCTTGATATCATTGTATAACATTCAGAGAATTAAAAAAATTAAAAAATTAATTTTAAGCCTTACAAAAAGTAAACAGTGAAAGGCAATTATTATTCCCCTAATTTGTTACTTTAGTACATATAAAAAATTTCTAAAGATTTAATTCCACTTGAGGAATTTTCATTGTTATAAAAAATTTAACTGCGAATGAAAAATAGATGATATTTTTAGACGATCAACAATTTATTTTGTTACAAAAAAAAAAAAAAAGGCGACATTTTGTATTTTTTTTCTGGACTACTTAATATTTTCATATAGATCAATTCAAACAGAATGTTTAATTTCTGTTGTAAGAAATATTTGTAACAAATTCACACTATTGCTTTTTGTGATTTTTTAATATTGTGTAATTAATATCAATAATTTAATACGTAATATGATTGTTCATTCATAGTGAAGAATATATATATATATATATATATATATATATCAAAGACATGTCATGTTATATGAATAGAACAGTGACTTTGCGACTTTCCTCTTACTATTATTTTTAATATAAATATCATTATGTCATAATAACGTAACATTGTTCATTTATTTCTTGGCTTAAAATAATTTGAAAGAAAATATTGAACCTGTATTCAGAAATGAAAAAAAAAGCATGTACAAATATCCCTTTAATAAGAAATATTATAGCTTACGATAATATACAAATCATCTCAGTAATCATCAACTCAAGAAAATGATTAAATATGATTCTTATGGCACACAAAAAATAAATTAAACTTGGAATATTTTCATCAGTGAAGAACGTGAATTTTCTTAAACAAATTTTCCAGTTCATTAAAATCTATATTTTTCCGAAAAAGTTTGAACGACACCATGTCTAATTAATCTGAGGAATTTATAAGGAAATATTGGCAAGACAATTTTTCTTGGATACTCTTTATCCTATGCTAATAAATTTTTAAATATGCTCATTATTAGTGTTTATAATCAATTATAATTCTCTATTGTTGAACATGCAATTCATGTTTTATTCAACTTATATTTCAGGAACACATGTCTTTGGGTTCAAATGATAAATCAAATGAGAAACGTAATGATATTTCTATACTACACAGTCAATGAATAATAATATCTTAGAATTATTAATTGTGCTTAAAATTATAGTTCAATTTTCTTCCATCTTCCCATCTCTTATTAGAATATATTCAAATTCACAAAATGAGGATTTATAATAAAATCACTAAAGCTCTTCTTAGAGACTGTGGACCGAGTAAGAATGCACTTGGTGTATACAAGGGTTTCGCAAACATATGCTATTCCTTCTCAACTGGCAATTAAAAGAATAAAATACAGATGTTATAAATGGAGTCTGTTAAGTCACCAGTTGGTGACTGAAACCTTGGTGTCGGTTGAGACACGTTCACGTACAAATCTATGAGGGTGTTGAATTGGTGGGAAGTCTGGTGGAGATCTTGTGCACTTCTTGACTGTAATGGGGAAATCGAAAATGAAATGTACTGGTGAACCTTCGTTGCTGCACGAATATATGGGCTTTTCACTTCTACTGAATCATTTATAGTATGAGACAAATGGAACGTGTGCGGAAAAGAAACATCTGAGATATTGATTAATTGTTAAATAACTGAAGGATACTTTAGGGAGAAGTCCTTTACCTTTACTATGCCTTGTTTACAGCCAATAAATGTGTTCTTGATTTAGTGTATTTTGTTGAAGAACATATTTCCGATGATATTCAGGGCATTTGATTTTAATAAAAAAGATACTTTTGTCTATTGCTGCTTGTTTAGCAACAAAATTTGCAATCTGGTTTCCTTATCTTAAAATCTACATTATTTCCGGGAAAGTTATTCCTCATAACCCTAAATTATGTAACGAAGATAACTTGTTTATATGAAATGAATTTTAGGTACAGGAAAGAAGCAGTGTCCTGCAATACGAGATACCATTCAGCAACCCTAGAGATAAAATTAAAATTTTAATGGTAATAGAATTCAATCAAATATAGGATAGAAACCAATTATAGAATAGAGAAATGGAGAATTCTTTCCAAACGCCGCACCTTGATAACAGGCTTCAATTTAAAATACACTTACAATGTTCGTTGGTCTGTATAAGTGCTCTAACGTTACTACATTACACGATGCATCCTATAGAAAATACCTTTCCCTTAGGCGAAATGACTCTGCACTTCGTAATCTTAATGGGAACTACTTTGATATACCCCCTAAATCGGAAATTTGGCGACATTTTTTTCTCGCTAAGCCAAATACCTGTTTTTGGCAATTTTTTTTCTCGCCAAGATGGATTCTCGCTAATTACAAATAATTAATAACAAAAAAACTTAAAAAAAAATATTACAAAATACAAGAAAATACTAAATTTGACAACAGCAAAAACCTAAAAGCTGAAAAAAACTAAATTAGCAACATCAAAATAAGAAACAGCAACCCTAAAAAGTCTGTAGGGAGTGCCAGATTTGGCGCTTAATTTTTTTTGGGGGGGGATATATAAAAGTTGTTCCTCTTAATGATAATATGTATGGTCATTGTAACTGTTAATTGCTTCACTCGATGTTTTTCATGGTGTTGTTCGCTCCCAAGCCAAAGCAGGCAGTAAGTATTTTTTCCTATATACTTGAATGATCTTGATGTCCTTAAATAAAAATTTTTGCCAATCTAGAAACTTTATAGTTATCATTTACTTCATGTCTCATCTTGTTTTTGAGAGTACTGAATCTCGAATTTAATATTTATATCTATTAGAATCTTTCTTCCTTTTGGAGCATATTCTTCTGTCCTATCTTTATTTCTTTCTATAAAACTATATGTATCATCACTTGAAAGTACAGAATTCTAGAGGTTACAAGACATTATATATTTTTCTGATTTCGTTTTAATGATAATTAATTGTTTACTCTTCATGATTTTATAATTGTAGGATCACACTTTTAATAAATGAAGATTTAGATTTAGATGTATTGCTTAAAGTATATCACCAACTAGAAAAATCATTCACGTTGAAATTAGAAATCAACCCTACAAGATGAAGTCTTAAAGGATGAAGCTGTAGCCATTTAGCTGGTGAATCATCATTGATAGAAAAGCCATTAACTACTAATTTTTTCAGAAAAATTTTGAATAAAGAGTAATACTTCTCTAGTAGAGATTCTAAATATTTTTTAACTTTTAGATACGTTTATGTGATATAATAAAATAATTATTTTTTATACAAGCACTCAATTGCATAAAAATTCATTAGAATTAAATAGGATATAAATAAAAGGAATAAAAGTAAAAATATTTAAGTAAGATAATAGCGATTTCGATACATGTATTGATTAAACACCTCAGTTTTATACTTGCTGTAAAATAAACGCATAACTTCAAATCATTTTACTAAGCATTCACAACTAATAAAAAATATATGTTGACACAGAAACTAAATGCATAATGCCTTCTGGCTCACTTATGTCTTTCATACACTTAAGAACGTTAAACATTGCTAATAAAATGAAGACGTAATACACAATCTTGGTTCCTTCGAAGGAAGATGATGACATATTCCCATTAGAGGGAGAAAAATAACAGATTCTCTTTCTTCGAGGGCAAAGCAAATGTTACTGCAGAGGTTTACAGGGACTCATAAATATCAATTCAGGGAAGATTTCCTTCTGAATGTTATGTCTAGGAAATAGAGTAATTTTGGATATTTTTATGAATTTGTATTTAAAAGAATAACTTAACATAAAATAATAAGTTTAAATTTATATTTTACATCTAATTTCATGATTTAGTTTTTCTATTTTAAATTTTATCAATTAATTAAAGTTAAAATTAATTATAGGGCAAATAGTCAAATTAAGTGTACTAATATTTTTTAAATGGTTAAGCGTAATATGATATTAAAGGTTTCAAATATAAATGTCAATGAATGTGATAAATATCACTGAATAATTTATCGTTATTTTTAAATATCAGTGACGTTTATATATCCTTCAAGAAACGTCACTGAATAACCAATGCTAATGATTGGTAGAATATTTGGAAAAAACGAAATAACTTCGTTCTTTAAAATTTTATTCTACACGGTAATAATTATGAATATAATACATTTTATAAAAATACATTTGCAATGTATATTATAGTAAATCTTATATAATATTTCAGTGGTGGATATCTTACTTTTTGTAAATTGGAGCAACGGATTCTTAAAAAAAGGTATTGCTGTTGTCTTGTGGCAGCTAGGCTGGTAATATGAGCTGCACAGCTCCACTTTTCCCACTCAACTTTAATTTAGTGTGGAGTCCGATTTCCTCAATATACATATGCCATAACACCCATTTATTGGGTTGTCAACCCTTTATACTCCATTCTTACATAGGAAAAGGCAAAGACAGGAGAGAGAAAGAAAAAGTACCTCCACGTCCGAACCGGGATTCGAACCCAGGATGCATTCAAGCAAGTTGATCATTCGATAGGGTGAGGGACAAAAAGACGTGTTGAAACATAGAAATAGTTTTTAATATTTATAAATAAAGTTATAAACCATAAGAATAACAAACTAAAAACAAGTAATATCACACAATTTTGCATTTTGAGTTCTGGCAATTAAATATTTTTAAAGAACAACTACAAAACAATAATTATCTGTGATAAAAATTTGCTTATAATTAATTATAATATCCATGAACATTTTTAATCTTGAAACAAAAAAATATTTGAAAGTTTTTTTTGTTTTTTTTTTTCAGATAAAAATTCATCTTTAAAGTTTTTCATAATTTATTTTATACATTAATTGAGTAATACAAAGTCTACAATAAATCATTATTAAAAATTTGGGAGACAGCCGCCCAACCTGTCTAGTAATTAGCGTAACTGACTACGGATGGGAAGGACCTAGATTCGATTCCCGGCGCAGGCATGGATCTCTATGTTTCTTGTCCTTTCCTCAGATGATGGATGAATGTGGCCCGCCCTATAAACGGGTTTCTGGTGGTGTGGCGTGGGCGAAGCTACTCATATCTCCGTGACTTGGTTCACAAATGCCCACTGGGTAACGGTAAAATGAGTAGCAGTTTCCGGCCTTGTTGGAGCAAATGGGCTAATGTACTTACTTGCTCAAGTGTGCCCGCCATTAGAAATAAATGAAAAAATAAAAACATTTCGATGTCATTCCCTATCAATATTTGAAACACTGCAATCACCTGTAGATTTGTGTTGAAGTCATTATAATAGATAGTTTGTAAAATTATATAAATAATGTCCAAAGATTTATGCAGTAATTCATAATTGTGTTACATATAGTATTTTTTTTGTTTGTGTTGTTACAAATAGTTTCCTCAGCATCATAGAACAAATTTGTCTGTTTACGTACATAACAAAAAGGAGCGGTTTATTTCATTATATTATATTAATATGTGTCTTCTATTTGTCTCGAATTTCAGTCACTCTTATTTGGTGTGTTCTTCTGCTGACTAAACAAGCAGTAATGAAGGGGATTTACTTCACTACTTCACAGCATGACCTTTAACCTCATCTTGTCATCTTGTTAACCATCTATTCAATGGACGGCCACACAATAAAAGAAACTAATCGCACTCGCTGGGACATAACTGCCCTCATTTACCAATATTTTCCCCCTCATGTATGAATGAGGCGAATTTCAAATATACGAGAGCCGAATGATCTACTGTAGGATTTCCATGATGTGTTATCAAAATATGATTATTAGACTGGTGGGAAATAATTAAACTAAAAGAAAAATTATAATTTCTTAAATAGAATAATTAAAAGAAAATAAGAGGAGTGCTAAATATTCAGTTTCTTGGGAAAAATGATTCATGAAAATTAGTTGTCTAATTTTTATATTCCCAATATATATATATATATATATATATATATATATATATATATATATATATCAAGTTAAAATATAATACCGTGTATATCATCTTCCATATTAATTTTTGTATTATTTTGAATTAAGTTTGTAAGATAATTAATGACTAATGTTTTCACATTTTGCTTAAGAACCAAATACGTGCTACTAAATGTTGACTTCTCAGTATTCAATCACGTACTAAAGTAGAAAGAGTTATAGACGTCTTAACATTAATTTTTCAGAATTGTCTGCATCATGGAATAGGTTTTCTGACATCAGTTAGTAAGGATGTGAAGTAGAAGTAAGAAACTAATTGGATTCTGAGAATAGTTTACTTTTTTTGTCTGGACATTAACTATGATTACAAACTAACTTAAGAATAAGCTATTTGGTCTGCAATTATATTTTCCATAAAACATTGCTATTATTTAGTAATCTTTTTAAAGTAGTTTGCATAGATTGTAAGTAAGTGTTGTGAAGTCCAATTTACTAAATTTTTTGTACAAGTTGAAAGCAATAATAATGTTGGTGCTTTTTTTTAATATTTTTTAGCTTCAATTAAACCTATATTTATCTAAGATGTTTCGCAAATTATCTACTGGATTAATTTTTCCTTTCAATTGTAATCACCGATGGTAAAAAAGAGTTGCTTTGTTTTATGGTAAAGAGGTTTCAAGTATCTTTATTATATACCTAATCATTTATAAATATTAATTAAAATATTTTATATTCCATAGTTTACAGCTCAATATAAATTCGTTGTTACTGTTAATAATTATATTTATCAATATTTTTTAATGATATTAAACAGTTTTGTAAGCAAAAAATAAATATATATTAATGAAAGCTTTGATCTTTACCAATACATCTTATTTTATAAAGAACCACACTTTAAAAATTTAAATCTAATCTTTAAAAGTTTCATTCTAGTGTTATCCCACAAAAACTCCTGATAATTTAATTACATATTGTTGTTACAGGTTGAAATAAAATTAGCTTTTCATCCCTTATTATATTTCTGTTGTGCATTCATGCATTTTACGTATCAAAATCTGTATTCTGACTCGATAGTAGGAAATTTTCAATATCGATTTTAAAATTTCTTAAACTTTTGAAATTAAAGACAATAAGATATCTACTTAGAAATCAGATTTATTTATTGTACATGCAAAATTTTGTACTGCATATAACTAGAGTAAAATTTAATTAAAGGCACTGGGGTATTTAAAAATTTTTCATATCGTTATATAATTCTAATTTCATTATTGAATAATCTCAATGGGAATATATAGTTTCTATCAGCATAATAACCCTTTTCAAGCTAAAAATCATTATGAGTGTCACATCTATTTTTTTGCAGTTTTTGTTTTCAAACGAAAAAGTGAAGAATATCTTTTTCGCAATTTAAATTTAGGGAGAATATTATGAAAATTTTCTATAATAATGTGTATCCAAATAAGGTTAAAATTACAATATATATAAGCCTATTATTTTCAAAACAATTGGACAATTTAAAATGCTGTTTGGATATACCATTAAATAAAATAATAAATTTTGAACTTACTCTTACACAATTTATAACAATTACTTGTGTATTAACTCAGATAAAATTTGAAATGCAACATCAGAATGACTAATAACATCAATTATATTCAAATAATATAATCACTCCTAAGGATTGATATCAGCAGAATCACATTTGCATAGATAAGTTAATGAAAGTATAAATTCGCATTAAGGTATATAAAAGAACTACTGGAATATCTAATAGAGATAATTGTAACAAATAATGAAAACTACAAATGACAGTAACAGAGCAACGGCTGTCAGAAACATCCGATAATTGAATAATTATTCAACAAACCTAGATGCAAACAAAATAATCTTTCGGTTTTCATTCTGATATTTAACTGTACTTAGCAACTTTATTAGTTGCTTAATGATCTATTGGTGACTTAGTGATCTATTGGCGAATAAACTTAATGCCAAGATTATAGCTGATATTTGTGCTATAAAAAAGCTTTAAATATGTTTGTTAGTAATTTACTAAAGTGAATTAAATATTTTAAAAATAATGTAATTGAATCATCGAAAATATATTAAATGGAGTAAGAATTATATTATTTAAATGCATTATTAGATATTAGATTTGAAAATAGTTAAAAGCTTATGCATTTAATTTAAATATAAATAACTAATTGAATCTCTTATAAAAACAAAGGTAATCATAGATGCAAAATTCCATGTTCTAAATTCTAGTTTAAAGTCTAAATTCTAGTTATTAAGTTCTAGTATAAAATCGTGTAATTATAAAATTTTAAAAACAATTATAAATTATAAGAAAAAACATTAAACATTTAAGTCTTTATTTACTTCTTGTTGACTATAATTTTTCTTTAATGGTTCATTAATATAATCAATTCAATGTAATTTAAAATTCTAGTTTAAAATCATACAATTTCAAAATTTTAAAAACAAATATAAATTATAAAAAAAATTTAAACATTTAAGTCTTTATTTACCTTTTGTTTACTATAGTTTTTTCTAATGGTTCATTAATATAATCAGTGTATCTTATTCTCAAAATGTCATTTCATTTAAATTTGTCTCATTATTCACTTTCATAATAAAGTAAAAATGCAGAAACAATTATAATTAATTTTTGCATGTAATTTTATTAAAATTATACAATCAACTTTGTTGTTTCTCAGATCGAAAAGGACAAAACAAATGTTAATATAAAGGATGGCATTTTTGAGCTACTTTCTTCTCGTTTTTATTACTTTCTCTAAGAAAAACTTTAAGAAAGTGTATCGTTTCAAATATAATAAAAATAATCCAAATTTATGATACTCTAATATTAATGCAATTGCTATTTTAACATTACAACTTATTAAATTAAATGGAAATTCTTTCAATAAGAGCAGAACAATTATCTTCTCACAAGATCCAATCAATATTTTAATTGAATGAGTTCAATTTACGAGAGTGAAGCAGTAGTCCGAAATAATAAATTTATTTATACAATTATTAATTATCCATAATATTAAATCAAGCTCAGCAAAATTTAACATCGTTTTATTTTATATTAACAAAGTACAACAATAATTTGAGTGTTTTTTTTAAATTAAATTGACAATTCGACGGAAAAAATATATTCATCTTTGAATTCTTAGTAATAAAAGTGAAAACTCCATTTATCAAAACAACTCAAAATATTTTTTAAGAAAGTTTCCGTATGAAACAGTGACGTTTAAGCTGAGACATATAGTAAATGAAACTTTTAGAATTTTTTAAAGAGTGTGAGGCTAAAATATTCTTGAATATTAAGCTCTCTAAGACGAAAAAAATGGTTGTGATATTTTAGGTTTTAAAATATGATATTATATAGTCCATAAATGAAAAATTTAGTAACTTAAAAATATTTAAAAAAAAATGCGTGATAACTGAAAAATAAATTAAAAGTCACGCAATCTTCTATATATATTCTCAAAAAAGTATTCAACTCTTAAAAATGGATTATAACCATATAATTCTACCAACTAAGAATATATATTTCAAAATTAAACTACCATCTTGATAGAAAACATGCAATAATCCATGTATTTTCCTTAGATATTTTCAGTTTAGAAGTTTATGATCGTAAAAAATTCTTGAATGTCTTCCGCACCATTTTCATACAACTTATTACAGTTCGATTTCCAATAAATTTATTGAATTTAACACACTCCTAAAAGTTTCAGGTAACAAAAATCTAGAAAAAAAAAAAACATTTCATTCCCTTTCTTCAAATACGAAACTCTATACCGATCATTTTCCGCAGAATTTCGTAAAAATAAAGAATCGTTTTTTTCAAGTAGAAACAACTGTTCAAAACAAAGCAACTGAAAAATTCTGATTCGTTTTTTCTCCTTCGATCTAGCGTCTTGATCGAATTTTCTCTAGACCATTAATTTTAACACATATTGAGTGAGAAAATCGAAGAACAAAATATAGTTTGATTTTGACCAAATATATTGTGTGACAAATATATAAATCCTTTTTAAATATCTTACTACGCTTTTTGCGTATGTAAACTAATATATATATATCATAAAAAAATGTTGAGATGTTAATAAAATAAAATGAATGAACATATTTGTGGCGTTTTACCATAGGTATAAGGTGCAATACAAGAGACTACCATTTAAAGTAAAATACTTTCTGTATGCAGGGTTTTTTTTTTTTTTTTTTTTTTTTTTTTTTTTTTTTTTTTTTTTTTTACGTATGCCAATCTAATTTACTTTATAACACTATAGTTCCACATGCTACAGAATTGTTAAACAAAAATTTGTGTATACAGGGTAATTTTTTTAAAAGTATTTGGAGCACCCTGTAGCGTGTTCTAATTGTTGAAATGGCATCGAACTTGGTATTTAAACTAATTCAAATGTGAAAAAAAATTCTGTAAAAAAATTTAGTTCCAAAAATCACCACTAAGACATTTTGTGACGCTGCTGAAGTTAACAATAACGAGAATTAGCAGAAAACAGAGATATCAAAGAAAAATTTAATTGTTGCGAGATGACAGCGCCAGCAATAAGGGCTATAAAAGCAAGTAGTAGAGAGCTTCGACAAATAATCTCAACTGAAGTAAACGAGCTCCAGTGGCCATGCCTCTCATGTTACCGGAACGTGCCATATTTGTGAAGTTGTATTATATGAATCAATTTAATTCATCCGCAGTTCTTCGGAATTTCAAACCAGAAAAAAATTACGAAAAGGGATTTTTACCACTGAATGGTCTTCAGAAAATGATTAAGAAATTCGAAAAAACAGGATCACTGACCATTCGCGCTGGTAGAAGACTTATCAGAAGATGTAATAACTGATGTGGCAACTGCAATTGTCGAAGGATCACAGGGGCTGTGGAGATCGTTTTGCACAGAATGCATGGTGTTATTTCTGAGAACGGTGCTCACATTGAATGTGGTCTAATTCCTCAACGGGGAAGTTAATGCTATAAATAAGCATTAATAATTTAATTGAACGATTGCATGTGTTAGTATTTTTATTTTCTCACATCTTATACATTGTAAAGCGCCTAGTGGTGATTTTTGGAACTAAATTTTTTTTCATGGAATCCTTTTTCCCATGCCTTGATTAGTCTAAATACCAAGTTTGGTGCCATTTCGGTAATTAGATTCGTGCTACAGGGTGCTTCAAACACTATCACTTTAAAAAAAAGTTCTCCTTGTACTTATTACATTTGATTTTTCTAAACAAAATGTTTGTAATCATCTGATCGAAATATTTTCTTAAACTATAACTATATAAAGTGTTTTCCTTAAAACTGCTTTAATATTAAATCCACATTTTTCAAAAGCATTTCGAATCATCAGATTTAATGTCTATGATTTTTTAATGTGCGTCTTGTATACGAAAATAAAAACTGATAAAGCTACAACTGTGAATTTACAAGCGATTTAACATGTTAAATAATAAAAATACTACTAAAAGTAATAAACTTTGTGAAGACTGTCTTTTATTTTAATGAAAATAATTATTGAGAAAACAAAAATCAAAGTAGCTACACGTTGTATTAATAATAAAATGTTATTTGAAACATATTATGTTATGTGTTTAATATTTTTAGAAAATATATTTTACCTTTCTATTAATTATTTTAAAGTGGCTAATGATTTTTTTCTAAAAACACTAAAATTTTTATTAGCATATTAAATTAATTTATTAAAATGAAGTTATTAATTTATTTTTCAGTAAAATTATTAAAATCAAAACAGCATTTGTATTTAACCTAATTAATAACTTAAAAGCTGAAAATAAAGAATTATGAAATAAATACACAAGAGATAACATAATCAGGTGATTTGTATTTGAACTATTTTTTTGATTCCTTAAACTAAAATATAGCAATAATAGATTTGTTGTTATTTTAATGTACACTGCATATTTGTTATCAAGTTTTGTATTTCTAGAATTTCTTTTTCACAGCATAAGAAACAATGCCCAAGAATGTTATGTTCACAAAAATAAATGAACATGAAAATAAATTGTCTAGTTTTTGTACTTTATTTTCTGTTTCTATTTTGAATTCCACAGTGTATACAATGTCCTGCTTTGTTTTCAAAAATGTCAACTTGAAAATGTTCTGTATTTCACAACTAAATTTAATAAGGCAAGAATATAAAATAGTAGACATATAAAAAAAAGTCTGCGTGTCTTTATCCTGAAGGAAAGTAAAGGTCTATATACTTTAGCGAGATATTTTTTACACGGATTACTTTGTAGAATCTAGAAAAAGCACTCTTCACATATATTACTCGTCATACAGAGAAATTTTTATTTTGTCAGTTGTATTAAATTTCAAGTTATTTTTGTTGAAAACTGTTTATAAAATGGTTAAATCATGTTAGCTTTTCTTCATTAAAGTTTCTTCCTCACAAATCAATAATGATTTAGAGTAAATACAACAAATACAATTTTTTAAACGTAATGAATAAAACTTTAGTATAAAATTAAATAGTTTATTCCAAATGTTTGACTCTCTTTATCTTAATTTACATATTGAGATCGTTATCGTATACCAATATAAAATTATTTACAAACTTAATAGATTAATGAATTTATAAAAAATATTTATTAATTTTCAAATAAAAATAATTTTTGATAAATCAAATGATTCAATACTTCGCTTGATTTAAATTTTCAAGCACTAATTTGTTAAAATAAAATTTAAATTAAATATTCAAAAAATTTTATTCAACAACATTTAATTTCATGATTGTTAAAATATATAGCAATATAATGAAATCCAAACTATTGATTAAAAAGTAATCATTAACAATTTTATTTTTTACTACTTAAGTATTATTTGTTTTTGCATTAAAATTACCGCTGCAAGGGAGAAACATTTTAAGATAAATGCTGAAAATGCTCGTTTATAAATTTAAATTATTTGCTATATCCTGACTTTCAAGCGATACACACATCATTTAATTTATATTGATATCTATATACGCATTATTTCTGGCTCTTATTAATATGAATTTATTTTAAAATGCTAGTTTGTGTGTGTGTGTGATCATTAAGATTGTGATGAAACTGTTTTTAAAGAAAATAGTCAAATAAATTTTGCTAAAAGGTCGCTTGATATGTATTAGTTTATTTGATCAATTAAAAAATTTTAATAACTTAAAATCTTTAATTATTTTGTTATAGGTATACCCATGAACTTTTAATATTGATTCATTTATGCATATTAAGATTATCAATAAACCTTATGGGAGAATTTTTAATGTAACATTGTATAACATTCATATAATTGATAAAAATTTCTTACCTTTGAAATATAATGTAATACGTCATTAAAGTTATTTCGTTTTACACAACCACTCACTGCTAGAAACTAAGTTACTTCAACTAAGATGTTCATTTAATAATTTCAATCATAACTTTAAATTTAGAGGATTCTAGTGGTTCGCTGAACCATAATTTCCAGAAGAATAATCTTCGGGTATGAGTATGCACTGTAGAGGAAAATCAACGCATCTCCACTTCAACATCAAGTACTGTAATTCTAAAAATTATACGATATTACTGGAACATAAAACACATTGCTGATGATTAAAATTGAAATATCAAGAAAATAATTAATGCTCGTAAACAATATTTCATGAAGGCTTCTTATTAAATTTGCAAGCAGCTATAAAATTTACCCTTGTGAGAAATAAATAGAAACAGTTACCAACCCAGGCAGCCACAAAGACCCTTTTACAGTAATGAATGGGGTCCAACTGCGTTTCGATATCGGAAATGTATACCATATTTTATGGTGTTTAAGTTTGTTCCAAAAATCAGCCGTAATAGCCAAAGAGGGATGGTGAGACAGTCTTTAGTAATAAATAAAATAATGTTTTCATTAAGTGAGAGAACCGGTGACAGTGTAAGATGGAAAAATAGTTGAATATACTCTCAATAAATAAAACCCAGATCACGCTGTGAAATGTGAGCTTTTTTTTCTTGACATCTTGTTGAAAATGATATTCCGCAAAACTCGAAGTAAGAGCACATCATCAGAAATAAGTCTTAAGTATGTCAAACATTGTTCTAATAACTATCGGAATGATCAAAGGATACATATTTTTGTTTCCATTAACTGCCCATACCACTACACAAAGTGCTGGGTTTCTATGTACATGTTGAGCCAAGGTGGAACCAAATACATAGTAAATTTGCCTTCAGTTCAAGGGCTTGTATATTCGAATCTTCTCTTGGGTTTGGTTGCTAGTTTAGTTAACCCTTGAGTGAGAAAAAATATAATTGGGGGACAAACAAACCAAACCAAACATGTGACAATATCAAATGCAACCAGAATATGAGAATTCTGCTAAGAACTTCCACAGAGGTATACTACCATTAAAATGCTAAAAACTGAAATAAGATTCATTTTAAGAGCGGGTATTATGCGAATTTCGGAATCATTATTGTCAGTAGGCGCTCCTCAGTCACCCTCTGCCTTTTTGTCGCATTGCTAAGTCAAACGAAGTACTTGTTTTAGTATTAAAATACCAAGTTGTTCCAAGAACGGAAATGGATGCTGAACTTCAGCCTTCTGCGTGCACATCTGTCATGGTGCGTGCTTAAGGTTTTTCTTGTTTTAGCTTGTACTAAGGGAAAAGACGTATATCTTAAATGTATGCCTAAATACAAAATTATTTTAATTTAAAGTGACACAAATGAAAATATCATTTCTCCATCATTTAAATATAGATAGACAAATTGTAAAAATTGATTTGTATTCACTAACTTAGATTGGATATTTTGAAAGCTTCTATTCCTTTTAAAAATAGAATAAAAAACTCAACCAAAATCATTAAGTATATAATAAATATTTTATTATTGATTTTATGTAATAAATATTTTATTATAATTTATATTAAAATAATGCAAGCGTGTTTTTCGGTACTAATATTGAAAAATTATTTTCTCGATATAATTACTCAAAAATAAATGAAAAAAAAAAACGCAATTATTTGTTAAAAATAAATTTACTAATGAGCATATTACTGCTACAATATTTAAAACAATGCTTTAATTTTTAACTGATTTAAGCTTCATAAATTAATTTTTAATTTACCCTTTTCATAATTATCCAAGAAAGCAGTTTGCTAAACTTTTTTTCACTTATTTGAGTATTTTACTTATTGGATTTTTATTTTTTCTCTAAACTTACTCAGAGATAAATGTTTTCTTTCTTTAGTTTTGAAATTCAATTTATATGGAAATATAAAGAAGCTTTATGTTTGAAAATAATAGTTATATGAACTATCAAGTGTGCTCATACGGAAATAAAGGATTGCTTCAAATTCAATAACATAGAAAATAGGAAGTTAATCGTCGTCAGATATCGGAAATCTAAACTTTATTTACATTGGAAACTCGCAATGCGAAGAAAAAATAAATAAAACTCAACCAAAAACTAATAAACATTTTGCATTTAGTGCATTTTTGTTTATTCATATTAAAGCTAGCTGGATTATCGAAACTCAATTTGCTTCGCTTAAAAGAAGATACGAATCAATGTTATATTACATGAGGGCACATAATGCTACAGATTGTATGTAGAAAAACATAATGTAAAAATTATACTATAAATAAAACATGATTAAAATTTGTTGTAGCTCAGTGAAGTTTATCAAAATAAATATATTGATATGTGCACCAAACCGGAAACAGTCTTGGATTTCTTTCTTGTTTGAATTTATCAATACGTGTAGAACAAGTATAGATTTTATTAAACCCATTATAGATGCAGCTATTATTTCGTATAAATATTGATATCATATTTTTAGTATCTTCTCAGATTTGAACAGTATCGAACGGTTGTATACGTCATTAGATTCAACATTTTTTGTCCTATAGCGAGATTTTTCCGATATCCAGATGTAAAAAAATATAGTGCAACAAAAAATAAATAGTTTTTCAATTCACTACTTTATATTTCATTATAAATAATTTGAAAATAAGATTTTTAATATAGGGTAAGAAAATGAACTTTTTCATCACATATCTTAAATCTTTTCTTCACATTTTGATCAACTAAGTATATAAACAAATAGTAATGAACGATACTTTTAATTATGTAATTAATATTTTATTTTAATTGATTTTCTTAATAATATATAAAAAATAATTGAAATATTGGCTCAAATTGTAGAATATTCTTTATGAGAGTACTTAAAAGCATATGAATTTTCAATATAGTTTGTCAAAATCCACCTTATCAGAAAACGTAATCTTACTCTCAGTGTATGTAAGATCTATAAAAACACCGTCCAACCTGTCCAGTGGTTAGCGTAACTGACTACGGATGGGAAGGAGGAACAACTTTGATATATCCCCCAAAAAAATTACGCGCCAAATCTGGCACTCCCTACGGAATGTTTAGGGTTGCTGCTTCTTATTTTGGTGTTACCAATTTAAGTTTATTCAACTATAAGGTTTTGGCTGTTGCCAAATTTAGTATTTTCATGTATTTTGTACCATTTTCTGAGTTTTTATTTATTTATTTATTTTTTAAAGTTTTTTATGTATTAACTATATGTATTTAGCGAAAATCCATCTTGACAAGTAAAAAAAGACGCCAAAAACAGGTAATATGGTTGGTGAGGGAAAAAAAGTCGCCAAATTTCCGATTTGGGAGGGGGGGGGTATATTAAATTAATTCCGGGGAGGACCTGGGTTTCAATCCCGGCTCGGGCACGGATCTACTTTCTCTTCCTATGTGTTTCTTATCCTTTTCCCAGATCATGGATGAATGTGACCCGCCCTATAAGCGGGTTTGTTGTGGTATGACGTGGGCAATGCTACTCGCTTCCGTGACTTTGTTCACAGGTGCCCACCGGGTAACGATAAATGAGTAGCCGTTTCCGGCCTTGTAGAGGCGCGAAAGGGTCACTCACCCAAGTGTCCGCCATTGGAAAAAAACGGTCTATAAAGAAAAAAAAATTGGCCAAGAATTCTTATTTACATTAAACCTTGGAAACCCATACAAAAGGCATTACTTTATCTATATTTATTGAATTAAAATAATTTTTAAATGTAAGCTTTTTAATATAATACCATTGACAAATTTAAATTCTATTGCTACTGATGGCGCTTCAGCAATGAGAGGAAGATACAGATAAATTCCTGAATACTTAAAATAAGCTGTGAAGAATGCATTTTCAATACATTGTGTCGCTTATCGACATCATTTTGTATCAAAAATCTCAATAAATCTAGTGAACATTGAAATGGATCACTAGTTTATGTTATAATAATCAGTTAATAAAGTCAAAGGGAATTATTTGTATGAACATTTTTCAGAAAAGGATGATGACTAATCGTTAACTACTTCACACAGAAGTATATATATTTTTTTTTGTTTTCAATGGCGGGCATTCTTGAGCAAGTATAGTACATTAGCCCATTAGCCGCAACAAGGCCGGAAACTCCTACTCATTTTATTGTTATCCGGTGGGCACCTGTGAACAAAGTCAAGGAGGTACGGGTAGCATCGCCCACGCCACACCACCCACAAACCACGTTTATAGGGCGGGCCACATTCATCCATGAACTGAGGAAAGGACAAGAAACACAGAGAGAGAAAGTACATCCACGCCTGAGCCGGGATTCGAACCAAGGTCCTCTCTATCCGTAATCAGTTACGCTAACCACAAGACAGGTTGGGTGGCACACAGAAATATATTAATTATTAAAAGGTGTATGTTTGTATTGATTTTATTCCCCCTTTGATTCAGTGATGGAATTCTTGAAAAGTAAAGACAATGATTAGCAATTTAAGTAACTCAAAAAATGATAGCATATTAGACAAATTCAACAAAACTTAACAAAACTAATTTGAAACTACAAGGTAACCAATTAAATTTGTAAACAGCTAAAAGCACAGCACATGTGTTTGTTCAAAACTTTTTCTGTGTTAACGAAACATGGGAAGAAGAAATTTCTCAATTTCCAAATTTTTCTAAATTGTGAAATAGCAGTACAGATTTGCTATACTTTACAGCTCTTCGTACAGACACTGGACACACTCAGGTTCCAAAAACAGATAAATCTATACTAATACAGGAGCACTTTACAGAAATATCTATAATTAGAAACTTTTCAATAGCATCTATTCAATAATATCTATTTAAATAAAAACCTTATTTACTTTATTCAACAATATTTTTCCAAGTGTTATATTGAGAAATGCTTATAGAATAAAATTAAGCTTATTGTAGATTTCTTATGTATTTATAATTTCTTATAAATAAGCTTATTATTGATTTCTGGCCATCATAAAAAATTCTTAATTCAAGAATTTGATTATAGCTCTCGTAATTAATTTAAACTGTAATCAACGCTACTTTCCTCCAGTGAAGTAATTAAATTTAACAATATAAAAAACAGCTCTGGAATTCAAGGGCGGAGGCGAGTAGTATTTTTCCCTGTTATTTAATATGCTATTTACACGCAACAGTGAGTGAAGAAAAAAATATTTGTGGTGGCATCGCACACCTTTCCTTTTTTAAATTTTCAGAAAAGTTTAAAAAATGATTTTACAATGTTTTCATTTTTTATATGACTATATTTGAAATTAACGAATGAGAAATGAGTTTTTTTTTTTAAAAATTAGCATTTTAAGTGCAGAATACCATCTACTTCCCATCCTGAAGTAAAATTTTTAATCGGTTTAGAAGTTACAGTTTAAAAAATCTTGGTGTTGTATTTTTTTACGTAAAGGATTTCCGTCAAGAAAATAATGATTTAAAAAAAAAAAAAAACCAATTATATTTATTTTTTTGAGAGAGAATTTTTCTCAGATTTCATTGAGTAAGTATCAAGATAAAAGGAAGGTTTTGTTTTGTTTGTTTGTTTTTTCTTGAAAATAAATTATCAATCATTTTATGTCCAATTCTAAAGCAATAACTTAGCTTTTGAATTAGATAAAGATTGTTTTAAACTCAGTAAGAGAGGATGTTTCAGTTCATTTTCCACTTTCAATTTAAGTGCTTTATTTAATTTTTTAAGGAATATTAATGCCAAGAAAAATTAAAGAAAACTTTAAAAAATTATTTAAACTATTTTCGGAATATTTTTTACGTTGACAAAGCTATATTTTCTTCAGTTGTTTTACATTATATGAAAGCTTTGCAACCGAAAATATTAATACGAAATAAAAATAGTTCAGTTAACGATAATTTTCTTAATTTATTAATCTTAAATTCACGTGAATTTAATTTTTATTTAAAATATAATGTTATTATATGATATCATTAATATAATGATATCATGAAATAAGTTTTAACAGAAAGGTCTTTTAATATTTAAAAATATTTTACTGTAATATAGTGATATAAATAATCACGTTAATATGGATATTTAAACACAGCAAGATGTTTTTATCATCATGTTTCTCATTGTAATTCAGAACTATTTTCAATTTTATTATTATGTGTTTTTTTTTTAAATTTCAACCAATTATTGAACAAATAATGCTAAAACTTTCTTATTTTACAATTGACAATGCATAACTTATACACTATAATCTTACTTTGAAATAATATGTTATAAATAATGTTTCATATATTAATATAATTATTGGTATTGAAGAGTATCCAAAATTTATGTATATAAACTGCACACAATAACTTCTTTATAAGTTCAAGTGTATATTTTATAATGCAGTGTCTGATGCATTATTATAAATTGGTAAATGTGTTATTGCATTTTGCAGAATACTAATTGAATATAAGGATATTAAGTTTTCTTTTGAGATATTTAATTTCACCATGAGGTAACTATTAGAGTTCAAGAAAAGTTTTACTGAAAAATAATCCCCTTAGCTCATTTAAAAATAATACACATTTCAGCTGTTAGACAGTGATAATTAATTGTTCCACGTAAAATGAAAGCTGCTTTGTGCTTCCATTCTTGTACACAACGATTTTCCTACTGATTTATTGTAAAAGGATTGTTCAAGACAGGAAAATATATTGAATTCCTTCAATTTTATTAGTGTTTAAGAAAAAAATTTATGAAAGTGATACTTATTAAAATGGATGGCAATCATGCAATGATCATATCACAGAATGTCCTTAAGGAAAAGCGTTTTGTTGGTCAGTAATGGATAATTTTAGCACCCAACAGACTTTAGAATGATACAATTTTTTCTAAATTTCTGATTTTATAAGAAATTAAAAAGAAAAAATCTATCAAACTCTTTGAATAATTCTTTCTATATAGTCAAAGTTTATAGATAAGTCATGCTTTTGTTTAAGTAAAGGCAGCCATCCTGTATAATTGTGCAAATGACTTCAAATCCTGTTCAAACCTGACTGGAACATCTTATACTATAGCACAAGTTAATGCAATGTCATGCTTAGTGAACCCAATTTCCACGATCGTAGATCATCAATATCGTAAGTATCTAGTAAGATCCTTTAATAATTAAATTCCAAATATCATAAGTTGTAAATAATATGAAGTTTTACATTTTATGAATATATTTGACCAAGAAAAAATATTTTCTCAAACATATCCTTGCATACAAATGATAATATTTTATTCTAAAGCCAAATAAATTTATATCAATTATTAGACGCTACAATGTAATATTAACCGTTCCAAATTATAAGAACACCTGTTTCAGATTTCAAGCAAATTCACATTTTTGATTTACTGTAAATTAAAATGAGCTAGAGAATCGGATAACTAAATTCTATAAAAAAATTTTGTTAAAACTTAAAATACACATTAGCGTAATAATTCTAATTTATTTTACGAACATAATCCTGGAACTTATAAAAATAAGTGTTATGAGAATGTTTAGAAAATATATAAAATACTGAGTATTTTAGTAGATAGCTGCATAAACAATGCAGAGGGCACATTATTTGATGAAATATTTTTGCTTTTGGTTGATTCCGGAAATAAAACTTGGGAGCGATTTCTTATGTCTGCTTTTTCTAACGACAAAATAACTATTTGAAAAATAAAAAGAAATTTCGCTTGGTTAACAAGAGAACCAAACGAACTATATTTTTCTATTCCAACTACTTTCTCTTATTTTTCAGAACTGTTTTTTTCTTATTCGAAGAACAATATCAGCATTTACAAACTATATTTATTGATTTTTGTTTGTGCGCATGAAATATTTTTTTGATAGTTATTTATACATAAGAAAAATTGTGAAAATTATGATATTTTATTTCACACACACACAAGTACTTTAAAATCTTATTTATACTTCATAAGTTTAATAACTTTTAAATCGGAATTATTGTATATTTTCTAAATTTTACTTAAAAAGAAATGAATATGTTTTAATTATTTGAAACTCATTTTAATTTCTTTGTGTGATTCTGTTTTAAATTAGATTATATAATTAAATGCATATTGTTTGTAAAAATCCATGTAATGTCATTATTTTATGTAAATATTAAGAATGAAATTCAGATTTTCTGGGGAATTTGTAAATATTCAGCATCTGTATAGCATAAAAAATTTGTCTTAATTTTATTGGAAATAAAATAAACGAAGTTAAAACTTTTGATAATCATACAATTGAATGATATTTTCGGATTTTTTAATTATTAATGACATAGCTAAAATTAGATACATTTAAACATTCCACTAATTTATAAGACCTTTATAGGAATTTTACGTTTTTGACAGTTTGTCTTATTTGTGTTCTTTAGAGGATAGTGTTCATTATTTATATTCAAGTGGGAGAATTTATTTGTTTCATGCCTTGAAAACCAAAGGAACAATATGTACATTTTTGGGGAATGTTTTATTCAAAAAATCATGTGTAATTTTTTCTAACTATATATATATATATATATATATATATATATATATATATATATATATATATATATATATATATCAGCAACACATAAATTAGAAAAGAAAATTCAATATTTAATTATATTATATAAATGAAATATTTTTACGTAAGCTCTACAGAATTATTTAGAACAATTTTCACGACTTAAAAATATTTTACGAAAATATTTTCAAAAAATACTTTTCGAATACATTATGATAGTCTCAATAAAGTTAGAGATTTATAAAATAATTTAAATCCTGGCTTTTTTATGATAAAAATAATTTTGAATTAATAATAACAGTTCAATTCATAAATACTTCATGAAATTCTATTAATTAACCAAAAAGAAAATCTCAAATGAGTGTTTTTATTGGTATTTCATTTCAGCTTAAATGATTAGTGAATTAAAATTTTATTTTATTTAATTATTTTGCATAATATCTTTCAATTTGCCATCTCATTTGTAATATCAGTAACGAAATTGTGTAAAAAAACACATGGCTTTGTTTAAGAAATTTAATTATATGTTCAAGCAATTAAATAATAACGTACAATGATTTTCTGTATTCATATATTTTGTTACGTCATTTCAGAGTTATAAGTTAAAATTTTAGAATCGTGGTAATTAACCCATTTTATTAATTGAATAATACTTAAGGATCTTCCTTTTGTTGGTCAACTTTATACACTCACTATTTTTTTGATTTTTCAACCATCATTCATGGAGCAATTTGTTAATTGTTTAAAATAAAAGAATTAATAATGTAAATATCACTAAAATAAAACCCTTAAATGTGAGAAAATAAATATGCATGGTAATGCAGACTCTAAAATATTAATAACAACTCAGAAATTCAAGGGTTTTTTTAAAAGGAAATGTATATCAAACATCTTCAAATTCAGTGTTTCGTGAATCTAACTCGAGTTATCAATTACAGATTAGATCTGCATCGTCTTTTAATAATCGGTGATTCACAAAACTCGTAATTTATTCCGTGTAATTACCCAGCATCGTATTTGCCTCAGAAAATAACACAGAGCAGGTAGCAAAAAGTTCCAGGGAAAACTCTGGCCTTATTTCATCATAATTTGAACTCTTCTTGGAATGCTGATGTTTGCAGTTGTTTGAAATTAAATTTAATTTCGAAGAGCTACAGATAACAACACAATTAGGGTTTCAAATTTAATTTCGTATACGTAAAAGCAATTACAACTACCGTGTTTATTTGTATATAATTCTCAGTGACGTATTACCGCAAGGCCATTTTTTTCGAGTAAATGAAAAAAAAGCGTCGCATAATCAAAAGCACAGCAATTTTTTGGCGAATAGTCCTGATATAAAATACTAGAATTGCTGATAATATGGGTATCACATAAAATAAAATAATGCATAGTATGATTAAAAATATAATGAATTGTACATAAAAAATATTTTGATGGAAAGATCTCTTTAGACCCACCTCATAGCAAAGGGTGATAAATTCAGATGGAAGCATGAGATCGATCAAGAGAAATAATTCCGAAAAGATTCTAGTAAAACGTATCAATTTTTAAATTCTAATAATTTCTAAAACGATATTAGGCATATTTTAAAAGTAAAGTATATTTGCTTCGTCAATAATTAAATGAAGGAAAAGTATTTTTCAAACTGCGTATTGGATACATTTTTCAAATGTATGCTTTTTCACTTCACTTTAACACGTTTGTTACAATTTTTTTTATTTGATTTCACTATAGGTTTTAATTTAAAATCTGCTGTGTAACTCAAACCTTTTCGCTTCCGTTTGACGACATATGAATTTGAATGTTTTCAGAACTATACATTTGATGTTAAGACAAATAGCGACGTTAGATGTTAGCAACTTGCAACTGTAATATCTTTCAGAGGAACTGAATTCGTTCTTCATGTGTGTGTGTGTGTGTGTGTAATATTCTTTACATATTTTTAAAAAGTAGTTATTAATCATTTGAAACTATTTCATTTCTATAGTTAAACCCTGGATCAGTTTTAAAATTTACATAAATAATTTTGCGCGATATTTTAAAATTTATTAACAGATAACTTAAAACTACTGTATATTCAAAACTAATATATGAGATAAGATTTTTTTTTCATTCAATCATTTATTAATTATTTGTTCTTCGTTGTTCCAAATAATGCTTCAAATTATTCTTTAAGTCCATTATGATGGATTTTAAAAAGGTAAAAAATAATCTTAAAAATTGTACTCAAGAAAAGGATGTACGGAACATAAAATTTCCCATTTAAAATTAGCATTATCTTTTCAGTTAAAAATCCATTACAGCAGATGAAAACTCTTGCATGCATGTTTTCTAATTAATATTCTCTATGCATTTGAGCACAGCTGACAGTTGTCCGTAGATTTGAGTTATAATTATGTACGTGATGCTTCTGTGTATGATCTGATGTTTTTTTCCCTAAAAGAGAAAGAAAATAAATAATTTAAATGCAATTAAAATACATGCGGAACATGCTAATGTTCTATTAACGACACAATTTTGATCGTTAATTCATTCATATATTTTAAGAATACATTTTAAAATAAAATTTTATACTTCAAAAACGTCAAAACATAGCTAAAAACTCTATTTACTTTTAAAAATGAAAGCATTGATGAATAAGGAGTTACCCATGAAACGATTTTTTTAAAATGATTTACTTAAAATTACTAAGAAAAATATTTTATTCGCTCTGTCTCTATCACTATTTTACTTTTAATATTTCTGCCTACCTTTAGTTCATAATCTGTTTATTTCTATATATCCATTTCATAGTTTCTCTGTCTTTGTGATTTGCATTCAATAAGCGTTAAATTCTAAATAATTTTTAAATAAATTATTAATCATACACTCTTCAATTTCAAAATAACAATTGAAAGACTTATTTAAGACTCAATAAAAGATATTTATGGAAGAATAAATTAACATACATTTGCATGAAGTAATTTAATTTCAATTTTGCTACACATTATAATAGTTTTACTGCTTGTTTACTTTTCTTATTCTATATGTTTAGTTATATCTTCAAATCAATCTATCCTTATCGAGATTAATTTTCAATTTTAAAGAATAATAAATTTAATTAAGTATAAAGAATATTAAATTTTAATGTACAAGATAGTAAATAATTTTATTACATTTCAAACAGATTTCATGAATTTAAAAAAATCTAAAAAAATGTCCCTATTGAATTTTCTTTTTACTGTAAATTAATTTGTGTAATTACTTATCACAAGTAAATGTTTATTTTTGTATACTGAGTTTCTATTCCTGTTTGTAAATTATGCATATAATTTCGCTATAATTTCTAAATTTGTTTTATTAAGATTTAATATTATCATTTTCTATCAATACTTCAAGGATATGAAAACCATAAATTCACAATTGGATTTGTAGTAATATATTAATATTTAAAATAGCTGTATTAGTTTTGTTCTTTATAATTATATGATTACAATTCGTTGATGATACCTATTATCAACCTCAAAACAAAGAAACTAATATATGTGTATTACATATATTATGAAAGTTACTGTAGAGAATGGTTCAGACCATATTGGTTTCTATAACCCAGGACACTCTCCATACCTTAATTGACTCTCTACCTCGCAGAGTGTCTGCTTGTATCGCAGTGAGAGGCGGCCATACTACTAACTGATTTTCTGCATATTTCGTCAATGTATAAATTTATATTTTATAAATAACATCACTTATTTATATATGTATGCTCTCTCTGTCTGTGTATCAATTTTTATCATATTCAATCCAAAATTTTATGGTGTTTCATTTCTTATGTCAGGCAGTGTATTTTGATCTTAGCTTAGAATAAAAGCACAAACTCATGATTTGTTATTTAGTTAAGAACTTTAACTTTTACTTTATTTAAACAAATTAACTAACATATTATTTTATTCATGTTTACATTCCGTTCTTAGGTTTTTTTTCTTCCTAGATATTCTATCTTAATTTAATATAATTTAATGTATTTTAGTAAACTTTTTTACTTCGAAAGTAAATATCTTTCATATTGAGGCTTAAAAACTACCTTGTTTTCCAAGCTCAGTTAATTTCTCGACATTTTTTGATTGACACTTTTATTCTCGGATCATTAGTTCTCTGTACAATGATCTTTTAGAAAATATAGTGTTGAAAAACTGTATCTAAAAAACGAATATCAATCTAAATGATGCTAAACCTTACGTAGTCAGAAGAAATAAATCATGGATTTTGTGCAAACTCATCCATAAATAGATGGAATACGAAATGAATTATTGATTTAAAATGTCATTTTTTCCCATTCTTATTTATTGAAGGTGATACAATAAAGGGAATTCGAATTTCATTTTCTGTTTATTACATACTACTGAGTGGATAAATGATTATATTCCAAAAATAAAAATATATAAAATTATTTGTAAAATAAATGAAAAAATGTATTATTTACAAAAAAATTTCATTTAATTTTAATGTTTAAATTTCATCAAAATTAATAAAATTTAAGTAAAATCTCATTTTGGATATCATAAGACTTCAGCTTTTACCTAGAACTTCATTTTTACCTTGCACTTAGAATAAAATATTCAGTGCCATTTTTCCACAGGACTGAATATAGGCTCTTATATTATAATAAAATTATTTCCTGGTGAAAAAGACATGAAACTCAGTGTCAAGAGCATTGAGAGGTGAGAACTCTACGCACACATTAAAGAAATTAGACTCACGCGAAGGCAGATGAAATACGAACATAGAATATTAATTCTAAGCTTTGCTGCTTTAATCCTATTAAATAACGAATCTCAATAACACGAATTATGAAAATATTCATCCACTTTTTTGAAATGAGTGCTCGGTTTTATTTTTCTATATTGTGCATTCATGCAAATGGTTGATTATTCTGCAAAGAATTCATAAAGAGTGATATTCCTTTACGCGAGATAATTTGCAGAACTTATATGAAGAATATGCTTAAAATAAGATTAGTGTCAAATATAGTTCATATTAATTTGGCTTTTATTTTAATTTTTAGAAAATATTTTGATATCCAGCTTTAGAATTAAAAATTACACATTACATAAAAAAACATATTGTCATTATAAATATAAAATGAAATTTTAATTCATGAATACTAATATTTTTATGCATCTTTTATAATGAATAAGATTAAAATATAATAATACCTAATATGTGTGCATAAAATATAGTAAATTGTTAAAGTGCTCAAGTTTTGGTGAATTAAAATATATTGAATCATTTTATCAGCTTATGATAAAATGGAATAATAATAAATTTTTTTCTAAAAAATACATCTAATAAAACAACTACAATATTTTTGTTTTAATCTTTGTTATTATTGAACACATTTTAGATTTTCAAATTGGCTTATTCTAAACTTGCAGATTTCTAATGTATTTTGAGTCATTATGAACTCAGTCCTAAATTCCAATTTTTTACTTATTTATTTAAATGGACAAACTCTTATCTTCAGAGCTAAAATAAATTTTGATTAAAGTAGTTTGTGGTAGCTTCAATCAAGTACTTTTTTTTCCGGAACACTTTTAACCTTTCACC
>JAPDSC010119033.1:108260-118942 GCA_026290005.1 Latrodectus geometricus
ATATATATATATATATATATATATATATTATAATATAATTTTAATTGTATATACATTAAATTTAAAAAATAATTGCAAGTGATATTCTCCTTAACCTTTTTTTTTTTCAAAATCTCTATCTATATTGCTAAAGTAATATTATTTTCTTATATTTTGTTTTCAAACATTATCATTGGTGTTATGAAATATTCGCATAATAATATGTTTTATAAATTTACTATAATTGATTTATGTATCAATGTAAATGATTATCAGCAAACCTAGTATCATATATCGAATATAAGTTACCTCATACAAAAATGTACACTTCTTATACTTAACATACTCATTTCAATGACTCCATTTAATCCTAAAAAAATGTAATTAAAATAGAAGCTTATTTATTTTTTAATTTTTACCATATAAAAAAATTTGCATTATTAAACAGTTTTATTACCTAAAGATAAATATTAAATACCAAAAATAAGAAAAACTATTTAATTATCATAAGATTTTCATTAATTATAACTATTTAAGCACAACTACCTTATGCATTTATTATTTAAAAAGAAATTTATTATTAAAGAAATTAATTATTCAAAGATATTTTACATGTTTAAATAAAAATCAAAAATATAACAAATAAATTTGACATTCATGTTAAGATTTCATAGCAGTCATGTTAAGATTTCATAGCAAAGAAATAAATTATTCGAAGATATTTTACATGTTTAAATAAAAATCAAAAATATAACAAATAAATTTGACATTCATGTTAAGATTTCATAGCAGTCACAGGGTATTTAAAAACTAACTTTAAAATACTTGAAAGGTATTTAAACAAATAATTTTTCTTAAAAAAAGAAATATACATTTTAAAAAATACATCTCTTAATATTTTAATATATTTAAAAAAAAAGAAAGTAAAGGCTAATCCCTAAAATATTCTCATTATGAAATCTAAAACAGTGAAATCGCTTCCTTTGGTTGAAGATTTTTGGGTTCATATATAGGATATTGGAAGTTGTGAGATTATAATTTATTGACTTGTGGATAATTGTTCATGACTTTGAATTGGAAAAATATCAGGTGTAAATGCATTATATAATATTAATAATACAAATACATTATCTATAGATGATTTCATTTGACTTCATTTGTAAAAATATTTTCATATCAATTGCAAACATCTTTAATACAAATGACATATTTTGTTTCATCCTTATTGTTCATAGGATATTTATTTCCATTGCATATAGAAAGATAATGATTTTAACCACAAAATAACCATACGCTTATGTTCCTCGTATGAATTAATGAAATCAAATTTTACCTTAAAATGACTATACATTCAAATATTTAGCAAAACAATTGAAAACAAATACTAACTGAATATAATTCCAGAAACTAATGCAAATCATTTTCTTAAAAAATTGCAAATGTTTTTGTGAATGATTAAAAAATTTCGGAGTAGGTATAACTGAAATATTATGAATACATATATATAGTTAGAAAATGCCACTTCATATGCTATGCAAATTTAAGGTTTTCAACCTTAAATTTGCATAGCATATGAAGATGAAGTATGGCATTTCCGTTTATGTTTCCAATAGATATAAATCATCATTTGACACACATAAGTATGTATAAATACATATATATTTACTGCTACTGAAATGTATGCCGATATCTAATTGTATAATTTTATTTAAATCTTCTAAACATTTATCATCAAATTTAAGCCAAATCAATGAAAGTAGTTCAATATTTACAAAGGAGATAATGAATGACAATATATAATTAATAAATGTATTTTTTAGCTAAAATAACTATTTAGCAAGATAATATTTATGAACATTCAGTATTATCTATAATTTAACTTATTGAATGTAATGAAATATGAATATAGAAAACTGTGCTATGTTCTGTATGACATTTATATTTTATTTGATTTACCGCATTTTTTAATGAATACTTAAAAATGCAAGGTTAATATTTACCTCTTCCTAATATCTATTTAAATTGAAAGAATAATTCTGAAATGAATTATGAGTGTTGAGTTCAAAATTTCCAATTTCAAAAATATTTTGTAAATTTTTATTTAAGATTAAATTTCATGATTAGAATATCAAAGTTGTTTCAAGTATTTAATGTTTATTATTCAAAATTAGTACAATGAAATTTAAAAATATGAAAAAATACTAAAAATTCGATGGTGAATATAATATGTTTCGAGAGAAATATTTCTTGCAAAGTATTCTTAATTAATTATTATCATTATTTTTCATTATAAATTTTAACTCTATGCTTCTGAGCCTTATTTTCTTCAAAAATATATTTATGGAAATAAATATAGTATTTAAATGATTTTAAAACTATATTTAATCTGCTACAAAGCAACTGTTTTATACATATATTCAAACATTTCACAATGGAATCACAATGAAGACTCATTTCCACAAGATTCAATTGGGCATCTAAAACTTATGTATCTAAATTCAGTAAATTCTATGGTCTGTTCTTCTCATCCATTCCTGTTTTTCTTTAGAAATCCAAAGATTATACTGAACACAAATTTAATTTTTTATTTTCAGATTTTACATTAAAATGAAAATTATTATATTTTCTACACAACATTTGAAATTTCTGAAGTTTTAAAAAATTTTTCCTAAGTTTTTAAGTTTGAGAAATTGAATAATAACACATCCATAACATACCTTTTAAACTATTGTGACTACATTTAAAGAAGTTGCAAATATTCTTGATGATAATCATTGTTCAAATTTATTTTGTTTTTGCAGAAAACTTATTTATTTTGTGTTAAATTTGTTTAACATTATAATGTTTTGTTTATAAAAAATTTTCTTATGTGCCTTCTCACTAAATACGAATGATTTCAGCATTATATATTGGCTTCAAATAACTAGTTATAGAAGTATTTAAGCTGTTACTTTTTCTAAAAGAATACTTGTTTTTTTCTTTCCCTATTGTTTTGTTATACATTTACTCAGTGTTTCTTACCGAAATAACATGCCAAACATAGTTTTTAAATTATAAATGAAAAACAAAAAATAACAGTTTACTTTTACTTCACTTTATCACGTGCTACTGCAATACTGAATATTTAGATTTAGCATTATTTCTAATAACGGCCTTGATTAAAATTAATAATAATTTTGTGCAATAATGTGTGATTGCAATTTGTGTGATAATAATTTTATGCAACCTTTATTTTATTAACAGTGACGTATAATATAAAAAATATTATACTTCTTATATTTTACCATAATGTAAAAAATAACAAATATTTTAACTATCAAAAACTCTTTGCGCATTTAGCTTTGAAAAAAAAAGGGACTACAAAATGTTGAAATAGAAAATGAAACTTCGCATTGCTTTTGAGTTATATAAAATGAATTGAAAAGTTTTTTTAAAGTAGAAAAAATCTATCTAGGAAGCAAAATAATTGGATTATCTCTTTGAAATGAGATCCGCGATTCTTGCGTTCAATTGAAGGTAGATATCAGAAACATTGTGACGTCATTGGTAACAAAGAAATACAAACTAGGAAAAAGAAATGTTAAAACAGACGGTAGGGGCGGGGGAGAAGTTTTAATATGTGAGATTTAATTTTTAATATGTGAGTTTTAATAATCATGTGAGAGAAGAGAACTATGTACTTATCTTTTGATTTATTTTTTTTGTTGATATGAATTTCCTTTAACGTCTTTTTCTTCTATCAATAATAGAAAAATTACTATAAATGTCTCGTATTTTTCAGAAGTATTTTTATATATTGTGACAAAATTTGTTGTACAGTTGTTTAAACTCTGCAATTTTTGATGTATCATCATATCTGAATATATAATTAATCAATGCTGAATGAACTACCATTATTTATTTTATTAAATTTCTTTAAGTAAATATTTGATTTTTTATTTTGTAAACTTGTATTTACGATATTCTCATAAATTTTTATTGATATTACACTTTTATAGTTATATACTTCTGAATTTCATACAGATTTATGTTCCTTCAATAAATAAGATAATTTTAGTTTAATAAACGTTTATTAATATTTAGAAAGAGTCAATGTTGAATCTTAAGTAAAACTATGCGCGATGTTATTTCACTAGGAAATGATAGAACATACAAATATGATATTATTAAACTGAGAAAATATTTGTTACAAATGTCTATGACGTGGAGCAAAATTAACTTAAAATCTTGTTAACATAAGTGCAATACTCACTCATCTAATAATTAATAGGATGATTAGAAGATTATTTACACAATTAATCATATAGACAATATCAATTAGGTTAAATAATGTGGACACTCAAAATGTAAGCTGAGAGCTATTTGCCTCAATATTTTTTCCAGTAACTTATTTTTTCATCCATTTATTTTTTAAGAAACGTCTTTAACATATTTTCTAATGGTAATCCTAATATGACAGGCAAAGAAACTCCTGTAAATGTATACCACTTAACTGTTGTTAATAATTTCTAAATTTGAATTCTTAACTGAAATTAAAAATTTGTTTTCACAAAATGTTGAAAATGGCTTAAATGGTTATAAAAGGAGACGCATTGACTAATAATAAGTTTTAGGAGTAATAAATTTAATTTTGAATTGCATACAAGATAATCAAATGATGCAAAAATTTAAAATAATATTAATGCTGCTAAATGTTTTTCAATATAGCTAGGATAATCTTCACTGAAGAAGATTAATGTGCTTAATGATAGTTGCTCTTATCTTAACATTTCCTCCCTAATTGTTTTCTTTGCTTTATTCTGGATTTATTTACTGCTGGAAACTGTTGTCAGAGCCTTTTAAGTATCATTGACTATTTGCCTACCTGTATTTTAATCTTTTCATATACTTTTTTCTTTGAATTTTTTCATCACTTCTGCTTGCAGCCATTTTTTCCCATCTCGTTCAGAGTTCGAGATAAAGCATTCCATTTACAAATGTTATAGTTGGAATTTCTTCGAGATATTGTGTCTGGAAGCTCATAGCCACTTTTTTTATAAAGAAACACTTTGATTTAAATGTGTGTAGTGGCTTTCCAAATTTATCCAATTAGACGAGATTACTGAGAATGATTTATTGCGCCTATCAATTTGCTTGTAAATGGATATCAATAAAATCACAAAATTTTTAAATAATATGTCATAAATTGCATTTATCTCATTAACTACTAAAGATAAAGTATCGTCATCGAAGCTAAAAGTATGATTATGAGCAATCTTATACATAATCATAAAATTTTATCTTTTACTCAGTTATTGTTAATTATTTTTAATATACACAATTATTTTTCTTCTTTTTATTATAAATATATTTTATTATATTCTTGAACATGGCTTAATATCAATAACTAGGAAATGTATTTCTCAATCCTAAATACGCATATCTACTAACGAGAAGTAATTGTACAATACTTACATCCAATAGTTCTACTTTTCTTCAGTGGTCCACATTTATATATTGAAAGTGAAATATCTAGGAAACTGCGACTTTCATAAAGCCTACCAAAAAGCCGAAACGCAACACTCTTTAATTGTTTCGTTCTCTTAGATGGAATCGAAGCTGAGTTCTTTTAATATTAAAAGGTTCTATTTCCCACCACTAATGCATGGATATTTTTTTTATCATTTTACCGGCTCGTGTAAGTTTGCAAAAAAAAATTTAGAATATTGCTTTCTGGGTGGAACGGCACAGAGGTTCTGTCCAAAAGATGAATGTTTAGTAGTATGGTTTGTTTAAACTGATAATGCCGGTAAAATGATAAAAAAAATATATGTATTTATGTGCATTATCACTTTAAACTGATAATGCACATAAATATACAAAACAGTACTATAATTATTTGCAGAACGAGTTTCAACGTGTCACAGACTCAATTTTCAAAATTTCAACAGATATCACATTAAATTTCAAACAAATATCACTTAAAACGAAATAATACTAGAATTTAGTGGCATTAGAATATAAAGATACTAAAATTATATTCCCAATCAAAAATTATATACACCAAAATGTTTCTGAAAACCTAGATTTTTGCTTATCAAATTCAGTTATTTACATTTTAAATTTCGCAGAATTTAAAATCTTCATATTATTTTACTTGTTTAAAAATTTTAATATGTTTTTTATTAAATTCAATGTTTCATCTTCACGATATGTTTAGAATAAACTGTGTATAGAACATATTGAATATGGACATTTTTATGTGTAAATATGAAAAAATAACTTCAAGAAAATTTGCAAAAATAACTTCAATATCTTTATGCAGTAGTTATTTATTTACAATTATATCCAAAATTTTTAAATGATATTGTATAATAAGAAAGCACTGTCCAAAATTTCACGAATGTTAAGGACACTTAACATTTAATTTTGAGTGGCGTTAATGATGAGGTGGCATTTAAAGTTTCCAAGGTCATATTTGAGCCTATGAATTAAAGGAAAAAATCATTTAGATGCCAACATGGCTTAGGGAAGATATAAAAAAATCTTTATGAGAAACTGTGCAGATCATAGAAAAGTTTTAACTTATCCAAATACTCCTGTGATATACACTTGTTAAATATGGATATGTATTTATTTGTTTGAAAACATTTCCTGAATGGTAACCTGTAACGTCAAAAAAAGTATTGAATTTGTAACTGAGCATGCAAGAAATTAAGGGTTCAATTTCATTTCTTTAAAATCGAATTTAAAAGAAGTAGTGAAGAAGTACCTTGATATTACATTTCATCAACAATGAGGTAAAATATATTTGACTATTTATTATAATTTTATTTTTGTAAATTGCATAAAAAACCTGTAAAAATGTATAATTATTTTATATTCAATATTATCATTTGTGTTTAAATTGAACAATAAAATACTAACATATTTCAAAATTAATTTAAACAACAATATTTTAAATATAAACTCTTTTTAATAACGATTAGCAAAATAAAAGAATAATTCAAAAAGACATATTGCATGTTATAATCATTTCTATTAATTTTATACCAGTATGAAAACTTCACTCTTTCTTTCTAAAATAATTAATTTTACGCATCTGTTTCACTTGTTTCGAACACCAGTATTTTTTTCCTTAGGTAGGTAGATTATTCTGGCAAACAGCTGTCACCAATCAGTTTCATTTTGAAGTGTTTCATCTTTATTTTATTATTTTTACAAAGAGACAATTGAAATAAAGTCAACTTCAAAGAAAATTAAATATAAATTTATTTTAGTATTAAATATAAATTTATGTAACATTAACACATTTTTTTCAATTACATCATTAATTAAATATAATTTTATTTACATCATTAATTAAATATAAATTTATTTAATGATGTTATTGAAAAGAAATGTATCTCTGTTACGTAAGGGTATATAAAGGAAAAAGTAGTTGCAGCCAATTTCTTTTCAAAACTACACCTTTTGAAAACATACAAATATTTTCTATTCTTCTCCTTTTTTTGTAAAAACAGTATTTTATATATACATGTCGTTTTGTCATGTGTTTTATTTATAAATTACAAAGAAAAAGCTAAATAACACAAAAATGTAGGGATTAAAGAATAAATTCCATGGAAATAGATCTGAAAGATTGTGAATGAATGATCAATGTTCAAAGCATAATTATATTAATCTTCCTTAAGAAACTTAATAATGTATCTTGAAACAGTATATAAAGGTAATTTAATAATACGTTGAACGTTATTCAAAAAATCATATAAAATATTAAAGATGTATATGCATTCAAAGTAATATTAAAAAAAGTAACAATACACATCAAGATGAGCAATAGTTGCATAAAACATAGTGTCGCATTATACTGAGAGAAGAAGGAAAGAGACAGCAGAAAAGTATTAAATAAGAATAAGGGACCTCGAATTCAAAGGGAATTAACCGCGATCTCTACCGTTTCCTGTGTTTTATCACGAGGTGATAGGTCTAATTCCTATTAGGTAACTTGTATTCTCAATGTTCTTTATGCTTGTTAATGTCATGCTTAATTCCCAAGGGTTACCACTAGAGCCTCTGTGATGTAATTAATCTCCTCTAAGGTCATTTTGTTCTTGCCTAAGTTGCGTATTTTCTAAGACTTTCAAAAATTTTGAAAGTATAACATTTTAGAATATTTAAATAAGTGCATTTTTTTATTAACATAAATCTTAATTTGTTTCAAAATGTAATTTGAAAAAATATCTGCCAAATTATTTCCCATAGAGATGAATAAATATATGATATTTATTGATCTTTATTCGTTAACCTGATTAGTTAATATTCGGATGCTTTTTAAATTTTCTCAGTATTTTATACGTTCACTTACTACCTGAAGAGCCATAATTGTAACTATTCTGGTCACTTTTTGTATGATCTTATATTTAAAATATTACTACAGTCATTTATTGTATTATCTTAATACAGCTCTATTTTTTCAGTTGTTATAAATGATGCATAAAGGTGTTGTATGTTTTGATCAAATATGGCAATTTTTCTAGTTACGCATTATAAGGTTCTAAATTGTAAATTGAAATTCATACTGCAAGCAAAGATATTATTCCATAAGTATTGTTTAAATTATTTTTTGTTAATATATTTTAGGAAAAGATACATTGTTGTATTCTACGAATAAACATTTATATAAAAAATATATAAATTTTTTACTTCTTTAAATATATATAATACATGATTCTTGATTATCAGTTCAATATGAGTGGGACATAAGCACAAGAGAACGAGTCTTCAGTTCATCAATTTGTGAGTCAACTACCATCTAAGTTGTTGTTACAAGCAGTGCTCCTTGATCCAATTTAAATTTAAAGAAACTCATAAATTGGTACTAGTTTATAAAAACTTGACTCCAGAATATTCAATGAACAGAATAATCTATTGACATAATCTAAATACATTGGAATTAAGACCTAATCTTTTATTTTCCCAATTCCTCAGATTTTAATTTATTCAACAGTCTAGGAATTTTAATTTCACCTTTGATTGAATATTTTTGTGTAGTTGATACTATTTACTGACAATTATTATAATTGATACTTATTACTATTTACTGAATAAGCCTTTATCGAGTCAACCACCATGTGATTAGTCCTCATATGCAACAGCTTAGAGTAGATTGACAAATCTACCTATTATTTAGAAGTCGCATCATACTCATAATCTCTTGTAGAAATTAATTAGAACAAATGTAGATGTAAAGTGGGTGATTAAAAAGCTTACAATTACTTTAAATAGAAATATTAAATTGAATTGATTACGAAACCCTTTCAGAAGATAATTTACATTAATATTGGAAAATATAATTTTTTTGAAATTTCAGATTATTTGGTTATTTATTATAAATTATTTTTTCTTAATACAAATATTGGCTGCTTTTAATTATACATTATAACAGTTCAAGTAAAATCATTTAAAGAAAGACAAAAGATTATATTTTAAACATTTGTTTTTTTTCTGATAAAATAAGATCAACATTAATTAAAGAATAATTAGTGGCTGATTGAAATTTCATACAATAACAAACAGCTCTGGAATACTTTAATTAAATTTTAGATTACAATTGAAGTTGAAGTTTTCCTTTTTCAAAATTCTTTTTAAAACAGCAATTAAAGCTAAATTAAAATACATTTCATTTCTTAATTACTCTACCGATGACATTAATTACTTATGTAAACAAATTTTTAATGTTGTAGAACAATACTTAAGCTATACCGCCCTAAGGAGATTTTAAATCATCCAACATTGTATAAATACATTGTTTTTCATATTTAATTGTTTCATGAATTCCATTAAATACATTCAACTATGAAGAAAATTTACTTTCCCAAGAGACGGTATTTATTTAATTTCAGATGATTGCTTAATTACCCATTTTTTATGTCTTCATAATAATGCGATAATTATATTTTTAATTATATTTGTTTTTTTTTAATTCTAAAGTATTTTTGAATAATTAACATCAAATGCCGTTTTTATTTTTTGATTTAACAAACATTCTTTTAATATTATTTAAATATTTGACGATTCTTTGTATTTTTTTATTAGTTTCCCTTTTTTCAATTGATTACAAGGTAAAATACAAAAGAAAAAAATTTGAAATGCAAATTAAACTCATGAATATGCATTTAATCCTATTATATAAATTTTAATATAATTGCGAAGCAAAAAAATGAACTATAGTGCAATAAAATAAATCTAAAATGCGTCATGAAATCTTTATAATAATTTATTGTTTTAACTCTCAATGACAAGAATTTTTATTTTTTATAAATACAACTTAAATTAACTGGAAAATAAGAGAATACAAAATGAAATTAATGGGAAAAATTAAAAAATTCACTTAAGAAATTTTCAATTTTGTAAAAATGTATTTATACACCACACAAAGCTATATTTTCTTTCAATAAATTTAATAATAAATATAAAAATTATCTTTTACTAATTTTTATATTTTTGTTTGTATTATTTAATATATATTACTACTTTGTTTCAATAAAATCTACCTTTGTAAGACAAAAGAAAAACAGAAGATAGGACCTTATAACACAAAATATTTATTTAGACATTAAACAGGATTAAAACAATTCCAATACAAATTGCAACAGCGCATTCAGTTAAAATGTCTATCTATCTATCTATCTATCTATCTATATATATATATATATCTAGGC
>JAPDSC010119033.1:123942-135392 GCA_026290005.1 Latrodectus geometricus
TTTCGGAAAAATTTTAAATTAAAATTTGCTTTTAATTTAATGTAATTTAAAAAAAATTTAGTCAAGAAATTATATGTTCACAAAAGTTTATAATTAAATCATTATTTCCATGTGAGTTTCATTATTTCTCATAAACAAAGTAAACTTTATAATTACTTATTAAAAAATTGATTTCTATATTTTGACTGAGTTAACTTAAAATAGAAAACAATTAATACTTAATATTTTTTTTTCAAATTACTTTTATAAATAACTTTATTTTATACTATACAAAATAATTTTAGATCTTTATTTAAATTTATAATGCAATGTGCTTTTCCATGTCATATATTTCACTTTACAATTTGAACTTTAATTGATCAGTTTAAAATAAATTTCTTCCAAAGGTAAAATAGCTGAAGGAAAATTAATTACCAAATATATTTTGTTAAATTAATATATATATATTGATATTGCTTTTTATTTAAAGTTAATTTCAATAAAATTAATATCATTTAACTTTCACTAATTAGATCACATATACACATTTATTTAATGCAGGAGACCCATTAATATTTACTTATAATAAATTATTCAAATATTTAATTACAATTAAGAATGTTATGATTTAATATGGTGAATACGTTAACAAAAGTGATGAAAATTATATTAAACTCATCATATAAGTAGTTTCCATATTTTTATTTATACTTTTATTTTATAAATATTTTTATGTTTTAATATTAATAACATAAAATTAGATATTATTAAACATAATTTTATGTAATAGTATTAATAAACAATATTTTTAAAAAAATATTTTCAATTGATTCCACAACACTTAAGATTTATATTATGGTAAATGTTCTAAAATATTACTAATCATTTGTTTTTAATAATACTATTCTTTATTTTGTTATTAAAATTCACGGATATATTTTCATAACATTTTACAGAATAATAATATATATTATACGAACTAAATATTTAGAGATGAAAATCTAAAAAACATTTATAAAACTTAATTTTAATAAAATTCAATTTAATAAAATTAAATTTAAAAGTATAAAATTAATAAAAGCACTTGTCACAAATATTATCCTTATTAGAAATATATACATTTATGAAATTTTAATAAATCATAAAATCCTTTTATTTATAAGGATTTATTTACCAATGAATGTCTACCATATCAATTGATTTATGGTTTTCTTATTATGTTGCTTCCTATATTAATAAAATTTGGGATATTAGAGAAATATGACTAATAAAGTTATTAAAATTTGTCTTTCTAGTTTTTGTAATCATCAGAATTTTTGGTGATTTAATTCCTTGATCTACAGGATTTTTTTTGTACTTCATGCAATCGTAACTTAATTTTACATATTTTTGAAAAAAAATTACTAACAAATTAGTCAGAATTTTTGAAAATTACTTTATTCTACTCATATTTTACAATATTTGCTAAATTCATTATAGATCAGAATATTAGTAAAATATTTTATGCGTAATATATATTGTGTGCATATATATTCATGCATTAATATATTATATTGTTAAAAATATATGATAGCTCATGCTTATACATTTTATATCCAAAGTTTAAAAGGTGTATTAGGGAATTTTCTGTTCCAGGTTATTGTGTACCAGGTTCAACAGTTTTACACAGCTTCCCATAAGGTCATCAAAATGGAGCATAACTACCCACAGTGAGTGATTGGAAGAGTGACCATTCTTCTTTTCTGAATTACAGCAGCTCCACAGATTTGTGAAGTTTCTACTTTAATCTGTAATTCCAAAGCCTTTCTTCTAATGTGGCATGGATGAAGAGATGTGGATGCTTGCTCTGATGGGACCCCATCACCTAGCCCATTGTTAAAAAACACGATGTGCATGTGATAGGTAAGGAGTACTCCAGGCCCATTTATATTAAGATACGCATGCGTATTTCTTAATTAATTCCTCTGAATAAAAGGCAAAACTATGCAAAGGAAGTTTTGTATGAAATTAAATCCATGAATTCTATTATAAACATGTATTGTCACAAGTCTTGTAGCAAACTGTATGTAGAATTAAGAAAAGCAAGCGAAAATTCTGATTGGTATGAAACAAGTTGTGTTTCAATTTTACATAATTTTGAAATGCTATTTATGTTTTTGTAAAAAGTATCTGTTAACACCTGCTTTATTACCCTTTACAGCATTAATGAATTGAGAAGAATGTTTATAAATTTGCCTATGAAGTAGAATGATATCATCATTAGTTTTTGATATACAGTTACACAAAAAATTGAATATACACTTTACTTGTACTTTATAAATCCTACTTTTAATCAAAATAACATATTAACTAGATGTGCAAACGTAATTTTATTTTTAGACATAGCAAAAAGTTTAATTAACAGTAAAAATTAAAAAAAAATCAACGACAAATTTCAAAAAGAAAATTTTTTTGAGGCATTTCAAATAAACATAAGAAGATTTCTACCTCAAAAAAATTGAGGATACACCAATGAAATTTTTGTTTAACTGCCACTAAATTTTTATTCTGCTTACTTCTATAATAATCTAATTTTGTGCAATGTTATTTTAAATTTTTTCGATTGTTATTTTTGTCTTTTGAAGTTGATTCTGTGAATTTAATATCACAAATTTAAATGGAAAATGATTCCTCGGAGAGAGAAAAATATTGATGTAAGAAAATTTATATTAAGGTTATTTAAGAGAGGAAAATCTTATCATGAAATAGCTGAAATTGTCGGTAGAAGCCATTCATGTGTCCAGAAAATCATTGGAATATTTAAAAGCGATGGATTCTTTGGAGGTAAAAGTGGAAGAGGAAGGAAAATTTTGTAGCTAAAAGGAAAATTTTGAAAAGTATCAAGATTTTTTCTAAACTAAGTGCAGTCAAACTAGCTGCAGAAACTTCTTGAATAATGGGCAGAAGTGTCAGTGTTGAAAATGTGAGAAATGTGAATAGACATGCTGGATATGACAGTCCAAAGAAATCATAGCTCCAAAGAAAAAATCTATAATCTCAGAAAATCAGAAAAAACATTTTGGGTTTGCAAAAACTCATCAACTGAAGACAGATAACTTTTTGAAGAAATTTATATTTAGTGAGGAAAGTAAATTCAACAATTTTGCAAGAAATGGTCATCGGAGCTTTTGGAGAAAACCGAAAACCACTTTAATTAAAAATACTTTACGTCCTACAGTTAAACCTGTTGGCGGGTCCATCATAGTTTAGGTTTGTATGGCTTAAAATGGGGTAGGAAATTTAGTTTTTATAGACGGCCTAATGGATCATACGCTTTATATAGATATACTCTGCAACAATCTTAATGAAAGTGCAAAAAAATTGGATTTAGATGGAAATTTTCTATTCCAGCATTACAACGACCCCAAACATACGGTGCGTAATGTCAAAATGTGGTGTTTTTTTATTGTAAACAGCAGTTGTACTCACCACCACAGTCTCCTGACATCAATGTCATAGAAATTTTGAGGGCCACACTCAAAACAGCGGTCCAAAGACAACAAATTAGAAACAAAGCCCATTCAAAACAAGTGTTAGAAGAAAAGAATGTGATAAAATATCTCCAGATACCACCAAACATTTGTGGAATCGGTAGCAAGACGTTTGGAGGACATTATAAAAGTCAAAGGACATGCAACCAAATATCGACGCTATCTTTGTATGTATTATATAACGAAAATTTCATTGGTGTATCCTCAACTTTTTGAGGTAGAAATCTGCTTTTGTTTATTTGAAATCCCTCTGAAAATTTTTATTTTAGAATTTTGTAGTTGATTTTTCTTTATTTTTACTGTTAATTAAATCTTTTGCTATGTCTAAAAATAAAATTATGTTAGTACTTCTAGTTAATGTGTTATTTTGATTGATAGTAGGATTTATAAAATAAAAATAAGGTATATCTTCAATTGTTTGTGCCACTGTATATGATAAAATATGCTCCGCATTACTATGTTCTTATCTTCTAATTGGCTTTTATATTCTTTGAATAATATTAATTTCATATTTTCTAAATATTTAATTATATAAGAATGCATGTTAAAAACGTATTGTGAACTAGCATAGATCAATTTCAACGTAACATTCACCTACTATGATATGTACATTTTGCTTTGTTTGATACCACAGTAAATGGTAAAACTTGTTATCACATAAGGAATAATACCAAATGCTATGACATAAAAAATATTTTGATTTTGAAAACTCATCATATAAAAAAATGCTTTTAGTGAACATATTTAATTTATTTTATGATACATTTTAATTATATTTTATATAAATCAAGAAAGCTAGAATAATTCAAAATTCTAATGTATAGAATGAAAAAGCACTAATACTTGACAATAATACTGACTATATCAAAAATGTATTACATAAATCACCAAAATCACGAATCTTAACTCCAAGTTATAACTCACAAAATAATCTAAAGTAAATACTTGGCATTATTTTATAACTTATCTTAATAATATATAAACCTATAAATCAAGAATTATAATTCCAAATTCTGATCTGCAAAAAGAACATGTAAAAATGTTTTGAATTCGTTCTTAACATATTCCAGAAGAGCTTTATAAAGAACGTCTCAATAAAGGAGAAAAAAATAAATTGGCTTTGAGGGATTTTTTTTTTTATACAAAGTTCTTGTGGGAAGATTTCGCGGTTCCTTTGCGGAAAGACTTACTTACTTCGAAGAGACTTATGGTATTACTTTCAAACTAGTATCTCTGACATGAACTAGAGATGGAGACACGCTGATAAATCACTTCATCCCCAGCTTACATGTAAGAAATGCGTTAAAAATTGTACTGAGTAGAGATTTATATTATGTAGTGATAGTTAATATATGGGACTCTCTTACACAAGAATAACTAAACCCATAAATCTGTTACTTATATACAAAGTTTTTATTGGGAAAAGTCAGATATTAATGTGAGGATTTCAAAATAAATCAACTTATACCATAATCAAAACATTATATTTTATTGTAAAAAGAAACTTTTATATATTCCTTTTCTAATATATATTATAGATATTTTCTAAAATCATCGATTTTATTTGTGGATGTTGCATTCAATTTAAAATTGAATAAAATCGATTTCCATGTTCGATGATTTCAATAAATATTGAGACAATAGTAAGCATTTTTAGAATATATTTAAAGTTAGACTATATATGCGCTTAAGAATTTTTTTAAATATTAATTTCCTTATCATTTTCCTAATTCGATAATCAAAAACATTTTAAAGAAATTAAAAAATATAAATATACTTCATAAAATTGGGTTTTCTGTATCTAATAATTAATTTATATAATTAAGCAAAGTTATGTTGTAACGATGGAAATTTGTAATTATTTTCAATCAAAAATACGTATTTAATTTTAATGATTGTGGTGCAAGTGTCAATTTGTGGAAGTGTCAATTTTAATTGAGCTGATAACATTTTATTAATGAGTGCTGAGTACTAAGAATTTTTTCCATGAAAAGAATTAAATATTATAATAAAAAAACTCTGCAATTAAATATATCGAAATATTGAGTTGGACTTTATTATTTGAAGCTACGCTTACTGCTTTTTACATAATTAAAATTTATTTTAACTGAATTTACTAAGGTTTAACTAATTGGGATTTCAAAAAACGTTTCACATAAAATGTTCAATATCTTTAACTGTTTTTACAAAAAACTATAGAAACATTTTACTTTAATTCTAAAAACACAAATATTTGTTTCTAATGAAATTTAGAAAATAATTTACTTAATACAGGGAAGAAGTACAACATATAGGCAGATACAAAATATCATAAAAATAAATCAGACAAATGTTTTAAAAGTTGAGAGTATCTGCACGTCATCCTAAAAATGCCGATTAGATCAATGTCTGGTAAGTAAGCTGGCCACAACATGTGCTCAATTTTTGTTTTAGATATGCATTGACGATGCGAGCCATGTATAGTCTCGCCTTATCATCTTGTAGCATGAAATCATCAACTATTACCCCGTAGATAGAGCGCACAAAAACATCCAGTATGTCATCTCTATAAGTGTGAACATTGACATATTCACGGTAAAAGACATGGAGATCTGTGCATTCACCCTAAGATATAGCACCCAAACACAGTCGCTGACGAATCAGTATGCATCTATTTCTCGGATAAAAATGCGCCTACTGTCAGTTTCGAGGTTAAACTTGGACACATTCGTGAAGAGAACAACCGACCATTGATTACACGTCCAGTGAGCATCTTGACGTCCCATAGAAAATGTTCCCTTTAATGGTGCGACCTGAGCGGAACACAAATGACTGGTTGTCTCGCATAAAGACTACGTTCATGAAGATTTCGACGTATGGTTGATCTAGATATTAACCGGGCACCGAAGAAGTATCTTTGTTAGTCGGAGTTGTGGTTCTGTTCCTCCATGATCATAATGATAAATATTGGTCATAGGCACTCACAGTAGCGAGATGACTATCTTTGACGGAATCTCCTGGATGCTAAATACGTGGTTAAAAATACATGCCAAATTCTATGAGTCACAGACAAATTCCCATTCAGCTATCTAGCCACTTTTATCTGACTTAGTCCTTCCTCCGGTGTCCTAATAGCTCTTAATGAAAAATGTTGGATCAAATGATGCCCGGAGAAAATTGTTACTATTTCGCTATACCAGATTTCTAATCTCAGAGACACAGGAAAACTCTACTTGCTCTGATACATCCATTTTTATGCTCCGTGCAAATGACGTATTCCTTCAGCAGCGCTGCTATTTTTAATGATGTCATTTTTTCAGCTTTTTTTGTTACCAACATATTTGAATTGTATTGAGATTTGTTGATTATTCTGAGAGTTATTGCTTGTCACTTTTGCTTAATTTTTGGTAAAACGGTTAGTAAGAAAAAAACGCAAAATTTATCAGGGTCAATTAAAAAAGAAACACAAACTCAAAAGAAATACCAAAACAGTGTATCTGAAAGCTGTTCTTCAAAAAATCGATAATTTTCAGTGGATAAGAATGTTAATAAATACTGAAAATATCAGAAATAAAAGAAGACTTCTGTAGATAATGCAGATTAATTTGTTTCTGACTTGAAAATACCAAACATAAACCCACAGTTCAAGAGGATATGTGAGATCACATGCAGAAGAATTGAATATGTGAGTTACTAATGTGGAAAAAGAATTCTTAGGGAAAACTTACTAGTTAGCTAATATTTACTAGTTTCAAATCTTGGAATCATAAGCTGGCACACATGATCCCATGATTTGTAAAGATAAATATTCTTATACAGCAGGCAAACTATGGAATACATAAGTTGAATTTCTGAACAGCATACTCTTCACTGACGAAGATCTTTTTCTTATTTTCCAACGAAATAAATCTATATAATGTGCGTATATGGGAAATTGTATGACTCCATGAATATCCTAAGGTATAATAAGACTCGAAAATATTAATTTAGACTTACAGGTAATTGAAATTTTACTTTTTCACTCAAAAAATATAATAATCATTTTATATGGCAAAAAATTTCGTATATTTACCACAGTTGGAATGATTCAACTACGCTTTTAATTTTCAAATGCTTATTTCAAAAAATAAGTATTGTGAAAAAGAGAAATAGTTCATTTATCACTCACATCATGACAATGGATTCCTTTTCTTTGGGTGTATATTAGAAACATTGTTTGTAGAATTAAAATTCTAAAATTTGATGATTAGAGAAATATCATAATCATAGCATTTATAAATGATGAAAAACGTGTCTGCATCTGGCATAAAATCAATTAATATTTTGAATTCTCGGTGTTCCAATAGAATGATGGTTTCATGTCTTTCCGCATAAATAATGTTTTGCACATAATATATGCAACTGATATTAAATAAAATAATTAAAAAATATTCATTTTAACAATAAGCTTGAAATTATCATTTTTTCACTAAATAATTTCTTTAAAAATTTAATGTAGACATTTCATGTAATATTAAAAAAAATTCCAAAATCTAATTTTACAATAAATTTGTATTGAAATTAAAATTAGTAAATTAATTAATTAAAAAATTATATGAATCATTAACTTAATAAGTAAAAATTTTTAAGTGATTCTTGGGAAATTTTATTTTATTTTTTTGATTTCATCTAAATTTAAAAAATATTTCAGCATTAAAATTTATTTAACTTTAAAAAAAATTATCAAATTAAATCTTATTTTACTTTTCTATGAAAATTTTTTTCTTTAAAAATATTTGAAATTTTAATTAAATATCTGTGCATTATGATACTCAAAGAAGAATATCAACCAAATCTATTGTTAAATAATTTCAGGCCACAGATGAACTTATTCTTTCTTTTAACACAGATTCCTTTTGAAATTAAATTTTCTCAGATGTACTTCAAACAAAATAGAACAAGAGATAAAAGTCAATAAATGATATTTACTTACTTCAAGTTCCCAAAAAATTATATTAACTCGCTAGAAGTTACAATATTTGAAGTTTACTGAGATTTCCTTCATTAATGGAATTTCCCGCATTCCCTATATTGTATTTCGGATGAAATAAAATCTTATTATTGATAAAAACTAGATTTTAGCAATTCTTTATCGATTATGAAGTGATTCTTATTTAGTAATACTAATCGATAAGACACATTTGCTCATTTTTATCAAAACATTCCAAAATAATCACAAAATGGCAATTAAGGATACACAGATTTTGCAGAAAGGATTTTACCTAGTAAATAAAAAATAAAATAAAAAATAAATAAATAAAAATAAAAAAAAAAGTTAAACTTCTGATTTTATTTTACGAGATAATACCAAAATTGAAATGATAAAAATTCTTTTTCATGTGTAATTTTTGTAAAATTGCTTTAATTCGCTAACTATTTGAAATCAAATAAAAGTGATATATCTTATTTTTTTTAAACTTAATCAATATTATTGTAAAAGAAAATATTGAATTTTGATAATAAATGATCATAAAAATTAATATGCCTTAATAACAGATAGAAAACGAGGAAATGAAATGAATTCGATTTGTTCTTATGAACTTGAAATCAAATCTAGGAGCCAGATCTTCGGACTTCTCTGGCTTCCTATCTCTAATATTAGAAGATCCTGATGGTGATGCCATCTTTGAGCCAAAATCGTACTTCCGCCCTTGTCAGGTGATGGTATTCTGTTCAAAAATGGAAGATGCTCTTTCTGACTTCATTTGCCCAGTTCATGACAGCTAGGCTTGGCTATATCAAGTGTCGTAAGTAACAACAATATTCCTGGAACTCAAATTCAACAGAATTAAAAAAAGACAATTTTATAAATTATTTATTAAATAAAATTTGCAATTAAAAATTTATTTTGTAGTCAAATTCAACCAACCAGAATTTTAAAAGAGCAATTTAACTCATGCGTTTAAGAAACAATTACTTTTAAAAAGTACGTAGAAATTAATTAATATACAAGATTTGTAAGTTCCCTGCTAGTGTATCAATGAAAATACATCAAATCGAGAATTAAGGTAACAGCATTATTTTTTATGAGATTACATGATGCTCATAAAATATCCGTTTTAATATGTGTTTTTATTAATAAACAGCATTTTTGTCTCAAAAATATATTAGTTACGTTAATTTAATAGATTTGTTTTAGATTGTTTTTTATATTTGCTTGATTGTTTTGGTATATATATCTTCTAATTATGTCTCATATTAACATTGTTGCCTTTCATACGAATGTAGAACATTAGAAAGCTAAGAAAAACAAAGAATGTATGGATCTTATTTATATTAGAAGTATTATAAGGGAACTGGGGAATAAAATACAATAAAAGGATAATTACTTAAGAAAACACATCTCCATTATTTATAGCCCCCCTCTTGCAAAATAAAATATGAACGGTATAGATAATAACATGTCCCATAAGGCAGTCTACTTGCAGCTGTTAATATATGCAACAAAAAAAAATTACTAATTCGTTATATAAACTCCTCTTAGAGTATTAATTTAATTACAAATTCTTTAAATTCTTTTTGTAAAGAAATGGAAATCGATGTGTTTAAAATTTTCTTATGGATCATCGTGATGAAAGAATTTATGCAGATTAAAAATATACCGATTCAAACACTTTTCAATTCATATTGCGCGTAACATTGAAAAGATTGAGACAGGTGTTCGTCCTTGTAACTTGATCATTGTTCAAAGTTGCTAGGTGTTTCTTGTGTTTGATGAAATAATAATTCCAAATGTATTAAAAACTACTTTTATAAAAACTTAATGACATTTTAATCTAAGAACCAACTGTGATTTAAAATGAAAATCATTATAAATGTATAAAATGCCTTTTCGAAAAGTTGAAAATTTTTTAATGAATATAAAGCACTGCTGGACAACGTAAACAAAAATTGTTCCTAGAAGTATAATTGCTCCTAGAAGTTTCTTCAAATAATTTGTGTACTTTCAACATGCACATATTATTTGGAAAAATGATTATATATACTGTGCCTTTATCAAAATATTCAGGCGATATTTAAAACACAATACTGATGCCAGTAAAACAACATTTTGGAATGATACATCTGTTGATTTTAATTATTTTTCTCAAATATTTCTGTATAAAAAGGTCGTACATAATATTTTGCCGATGTGCTTGCCTTAAAATTATTTTAAATAAATGTCTATGTTTACAGACTTGTATAAATATTTTTCTACAATTTTATGCTTAAATATATTAAGCATTTCGTTTGTTTATTTAAAAATTAATATCTCTCTCATGCATTGCATTTGAAATATTAAAGAAAACAGAATACATAACAATAGAACATTAAATATATTCTATACATCTGATCATCTTGATTAATGTAAGTAACCCATTTATACGATTTAGGTAATTATTTTATCAATATAGAAATAAAGATAAATGAAAAATTTAGTTTCATTTAAATGAAGCTCTTGATCAGCAATAGGTAAAATACATGAATACCATCAGCTTATTGCTTTGAGTGAGAGGGTTTATTTTCGTCGCATAAGCATGAAAATCTCATTTTATTAATGCATAGAGAAATATTTGTTGCAAAAGTGTTTTTATTTTTTCTCTGCTCTAAATGGTGAGAGGTGATAAATTCCCGCCACTTCTGAATTCATCGAAGATGGAGGAACAATGAGAGAAGAAGCAAATGTATATTACCTTACGAATGCTTTAAAATGGTGGTTATTTAAATCAGTGCACATTTTATGATTGCAAAATGAATTAAGAGTTGTAAATAGCAAATAGAAATATTTCAAATACAGAATACGACAGTTTTTATGATTGATTAAATTGATTGAAATTTATAAAAATATATTTTATTAATTTTAATCTAATGATAAATTTGAGCACATATATTACAGAAATATTTATATATGAGGATGTTTTAAAGATACTACACACACACACA
>JAPDSC010119040.1:0-11163 GCA_026290005.1 Latrodectus geometricus
CCAACACAGACAAAGACTGAATCTTTGGCTATCCATATTTGGCTTGATTGGCTTGACAGAATTTTGATTTGATTTTCAAAGCGAATCCCTGGAATACTTTAAGAAACAATACAGATGTTATTCTATTATACCTTCATAGTCAATCGGTTTTAAAAATTAAACCACCTCGCCAATTCTTAATGTTGAAACCTCGAAAACATGTAGAACATTTAAACTTGAATAGTTCATACATGTTGGAGATACCCTCAATTTCAATGAACAAAAAATACCCTTCGTGAACGTTCATAAATTGTATTCAATTCAAAAATATTACATATCCTTTTATCTAACCAAGATCTTGAGTGGAAAAACCTATGCTATGAGAAAAGATAAAATTGGAATTTTTAATTCGATTGGGGTAAAATATTACTTTTGTTTAATAACTGTGGAGAAACGAGAATGAAGTTTTACATCTTTTAATGTATAATTTTACACGGAGAGAAATATAAGTAGTATATGTCCGGTCTTCAGGACACTCAAAAAACGCTATATTTTTTGCAAAATAAGACCTATTTTGCAAGTTTTATAGCTGTTTTTTGATGAAAAATTGTAAAAATAGAACATTTTCAATTTTTAACAATTAAACAAAAAAGTGTTTTTTCAATAAAAAGTGATGATTTTTCACTATAAAATGCAGTATTGTTAGCTTTTTTAAGCTGTTTTATGATAAAAGTTAGATAAAATTGAGTTTTTTATAGTTAAAATTTAAAGGAAAAAGTATGTTTTTTAATATGAAATGCTATGTTTTTGTAAGTTTATTGAATTGTTAAGATAAAAGCCTGTGTATGTGTTTTTTTAAAGGAAATCTATTTTTTCTATATGTAAGAAAGGTTTTAATTTATTTGATTGCCCATCACTACCAATTGATAATTTAATTTGGTCGTTTCTTTTACCATATGCAAAACATGTAACAGATTCGGAATCAGTTGTTAAAGGTCTAGTAAATATATAATCTTCTCCAATTTGTAACTGTATTAAAGGACTATGTGTAAGATATTCAGATTTTAAAAAAATTGTAATTTTCATATGCATATTAGTTGTTAGTTTTAAATCTGGTTCTAATAGTTTAGAGCTCATTAAATTAAATTCTACAGGTCTGAAACCTCCTGTATGATATGTTGCATATCTCTCTTTAATAGTAGCATAGAAACTTTGAGAATCGACATATTCTTTTGTTGCTACATCTTTATTTATAACAGGATTTGCAACATTTGTAAGTCTTACGTTTCCAAAATTATACATACCATTTTTAATTAAAGAAGGTACATATAATCCATCGTTATCACGTACTAATATATTATCATTCTTTTTAGTATTAATGAGTGTTTTTCTGTCTACATAATATTTATTACACACATCGTATTTATCAGTAGGAGTTGGAACATTAATTATTTTTTTGTTTTTAGAATCAAAAGCATTCTCTTTTAAAACTAAAGCATTCTTTTCAAAGTAACGTTTATTAACAGCATTTTTTTCATTCACAGGATCTTTTATATTACCAATTATTTTATCTTTAGCATCAAAACTACCTTGACCTGAATGTATTAAACTTTTTTGTTCTAATTCTTGTACAATTTTATTCACATAATTCATATTAGCTGAATCATGTAAATCTTTTGGATCTGACAGATTTGAAATTCTTTTATGTTTTGCATTATAGTTATCAGAATCATAATTAATAAGAGAAGCATCTGATAAATTTATAACGTCTTGTTTAAAATGTTCATGAATTCTATCCACATATGATTTTGTAGTAGAATCAGTTAATTCTAAAGGTTCATTTACATTTCTTAAATTCTTTTTTTCTATATCGTAATTTCCATCGTTTGTTAATTTAAATCCTACACCTGGAGGACCTGGAGGTCCTTCTTTTATTTCATCATCAAACAAAGGATAATAAGCTGTCATTTATTAATGTAATAAACTCATTATGCTTTCAATGTTTTAATCATCGTTATTTCTTCAGATTGCATATTCATAGAGCATTTGTTTCTTTCTTTCAAAATGAAGTAGAAAAAGTAATTTTTGGTAGTATTATTTTTTAATCTCCAATTGAATTCAATCATTAAATTATTCAGGTTTGTATAATTTTCATGATTTTCTAGATTAAAACAAATTATAGGATATTTACTAAAATTTGAATAATCTATCATGCAACCTGTTTCAGCATTTATGTTGTTCATTCCTGCTTCTAAAAGAGCTGTATATATTCGATTATAATGTTTTTTATTAAAATCCATGAAATAACTTACAGTTGGAATTTTTATGTTATTAATCATTAACCAGCATTCTGTCATATCCAAGTTATCAAACATCATGTTGTTTTGGTTCATATTTTCATTTCTTTCATCGTATTGAGGAATGACGTATAAACTTAAAACTTCATCAGATGTAGCAGGAATATTATAAGATCCACTAGCATTTTTAGTAAATAAATTTGATTTGATAATATTATAATGATCCCAATTTATTTCTATTGGAGTATCAGATAATTTTAGTTGATTGAATTTTACAGCAGCTGAATTTTTAAATCTAACATATGGTAACCAGAGAGATAAGTCTTCAACAACTGCTTTGAAATCAGGATTTTGAATATCTGTATATAACATATTTTTACTATCGTTTCTTTGAATTTCTATTTTAATTTGAAATCCTGTAAGTACTTTTTTATATTCTCTGAAAAAGTCAAATATGTATTTCAATGGTATCCATATTCTTACAGTTTGACTACCTTTAGTGAATTTCCATCTTTTTGTAAATCCATCATTATATTTTTCATTCATTTTAAAGTTATTATAAAAATCAGTAATTTTAGTTGCATCCACCAAAGTTCCATTATATTTGAAATTATTTCTGTCAGCATATTCAGAAGTATCCATATAGAAAAACATATTAGTAGCTTCAGATGTTGAATAATCAGGTGTGAAATTTATCAATCCTAATACTTGATTCATGATTGCTTTATAATTAATAGTAGATTCAATTTCAGTATTTCCTATTGTTAATCTGCTCGAATTAATTAAACCACCACCATTTACAAAAGTAACATTTTCATTATTTATATTGCTTCCATCACCTTTTACAATTTTAATTTCTTGTTGCAGATAACCTTCAGAATATAATATATTAGCATTTGTATCATTTATAAAGAAATTATATGTGGCATTTTCATATGGATTGTTTTTATCTCTATTCTCCTGTTTAATTTCTCTATATTCAAAGCTTTCAATTTCGTTATTATAATAATAACTGGTATCACTCAAATCATAAATTTTGTTAATTTATTTAGGATAAAAAATTTTCAATCCTGCACCATGTTTTTTCTTTTTTGATAAAATCTCATTTAATTTTTCTATTATGAAATCTTTAGATTTTTCTTGTATAATAGGTTTAGCTTCTTTTCCTATAGCACCTATTAAATCAGAAAAGAAACCTCTTCCTTCTATTTTTTTACTCTTTCTGTACAATCTGTGTTTGTTCATTTATTTAGTTATAAATCTGTATTGTACCTCTTGCCTATTTAAACCAATTAGTTCACCTCGATGATTTGTTATTTTCATTCTAATTCTATGTATGGAATCAGATTTAACAGGAAAAAATATAGGTTTATCAAATTCTTTAGAATATAAACTTCCAGGAGGATTTGTAGTTGTAAATGAGTAAATCACATCAGATTGAAAGTGATTTATATAAGCGCCATCTACTATATCACAATGAATATAAATATTATCATTTCCATTAGCTATATCTGCTATATATTTACCTTCTTGTTCTGCATCTTCATATATTTTTGCTTCAAATCCTAAAATTTTGTACAATTCACTTTTGGATAAATCAATTTTATAATGTTCTTTTAATTTAATTGCAAATCTTTGTCTTTCTTCTATAATTCCAAATAATATTGGAGAATCATTACCAAAGTATTTAACCATATAACGATTCAAACCTTTTATACTATAATGACCATTTGGAATAGTAAATTCAATCCATTTCTTACCATCAAAATATGAAAATTTATTATTCTTCTCAGTAATATTATTCCATGAAATATACATAGAAAATGACTGAAGAGCTATTTCCTTAAAATTAAAAGGGTTAGAATATTCAATAGTAAAATCTTCTGATTTACTAGCATTTTTAGAATCTAAAATGAGGTACTTCATTTATTTATAAGTAACTATTTTTTCATTGGAAATACTTAGTTCTTGAGTAAATGAATATAAAATATCAATAGGTGATTTACCTTTATTTCTTTCAGTAATATATTTCATACAATATAAACCGCATTTTACAGATGTAGGTTGTTGTAAAAAACTAGAATTATAACGAATTTCTTTTCCCGAAGTTTTCAAATAATTTGCTATATTTGTAGGAAGAAAATCATTTTTAATTTTTATTTTTTCAAATTCATATTCTCCAAAGGGATCAAAATATTCTACAAAATCATATATTGGATCATTATAATAACAAACCCAGTGAGTTCCACTACCTGTAGATATATCTAAATTAATAATTCCGTTTTCAAATTTTCTTATATTTTTAGGTAGCATATCTATAGTAAATGTACCTCTAAATCCTTTTTCGTTTTTCATATTTTCATCTATTATTTTGTTGGATATTCCGAGGGAAGATAAACCCCCTTTCCACAACGTTTTTTTTTAATCCCAGATCCTGAAATTTTATCTAATAATTTTTTAGTACCCCATCCAGCTGCACCACTAGCAGCTCCAAGTCCTAAAGATGTTAGAATAGGAATCAAGAATGGTAAAAAACCTCCTGTCTTTTGTAATTGAGTTTTACTAATTGTAATTCTTTTACCTTTTGCAATTTGATTGATTTGTGTATTGGTAAGATGTAAATCATAATTAGGAGTTTTACTTTTATCTATTTGCAATGAAACTTCTTCTCCTTTTTTATATCCAGATTTTAATTTTGAAATTTGATTATCACTCAAATAAACTTTCTTTGTTACATACATTTATTTAAAGTAAAAATTTTTTATAATATTCTTTTACAAAATCACTTGTTAATGTTCCTTCTTTTAAAAGTTTATCTAATGTAATAACTATTTGATTATAAATTTTTTTAGACTTTGAACCCTTGCATATTTTACTTGTTAATTCATCTAATTTATTTATACCACTGCCTATATATTCATTTCCTGCTTTAAGAGTATTCAATGCTTTTATGTACATTTTTAAACCATTCATATTATAATCGGTTATATTTATATTATCTTGTATATTTCGTTTTTTCTTTTCACTAGTCTCATAATTTCTGTTTTTAGTTAAATTTCCTTTAAGTCTTTTATAATCATCTCGTTTAGATTTAGCTATTTTAATTATTTCCTCTAACTCTTCATCTGTTTTATTTAAAAGCTCAGAAGGTAATTCTAATCCTTCTTTTTTAAGTAAGTTAAAATCTAAATCCTTATTAAAATTCAGCCTTATTATTCCTTCAGCTTTTTCCATTAATTTTCCTGCATCTGAAGAATAATCTAATTCCAATTGTTTAGATGATTCATGTTGAGGTATAAAAGACATATTATCTGCTAAATCTTTTATAGCATATTGAATACTTTCAACATTTTGTTTTCTTGAAGTTTCCTGGTCTTGTAATTTTTCAATTACAGGTTTATGAAATTCTTTTAAAGATTTTTGAATACCTAAATCAGATTCAAGTTTAACTTCATTATTTTTTCTTTTTTCAGATTGTAATTTTATTAGTTCTAACTCGTTTCTAATCTGTTGTTTTAATTTCTTATTTCTTTCACGTTCAATAATATTTATTTATTTATCAGTAAATTATTTTTTACTACGAGTAGATTATTTTTTACTCCGAGTAGATTATTTTTTACACCTAGTAGATTATTTTTTACTCCTAGTAGATATTTTAAAAATAAATAAATGATAAAAATAAAAGATTATACGGAACCTGAAGAATTTACAGATGAAAATCAAAATCCTTCATTACCAAAACATCCTTTTAGACTTTTAATTGTAGGCAGTTCAGGATCAGGAAAAACTAATTTGCTTGTTAATTTAATATATGATTATTTAAAATTTGATGGTTTGTTTGTATGTGCCAAAGATATTTATGAACCAAAATATATTACACTTCAAGAAAATTTTACAATGTTTGATGACATAGAAAGAGAAGACATTGTAAATTGTAAAAACATAAAGAGAAAAGAATTATTGTTGGAATTGTTTAATAAATATAAAAAAGAACAAGTATTATTTTCTTCTGATTCCAAACAATTTATAAAAGTAGATGATTTAGATCCGTGTATGAAAAATCTAGTAATTTTTGATGATTGTATAACTGAAAAAGATCAAAGCGATATAGCTGAATTGTTTATCAGAGGAAGAAAGAAAAATGCATCGATTATTTATCTGAGTCAATCATATTATTCTACTCCTATTAATATAAGAAAGAATTGTAATTATTTTATTTTCTTTAGTTTACAACCTAGAGAAATCCAACAGATTATTAGAGAAATTGATGGAAATCTTACCAATGAAGAATTTAAAAAATTATACAAGAAAGCAATTCAAAAGCGTTTTGATTTCTTTATGTTGGATTTAGTAAATATAAATATGAGATATCGAAGAAATTTTGAACCTTTATAAATGGAAGAATATTTGGAAAAGAGAGTTTATATATATCGAAAGTCTTATCAACTAATGAATAAATTGAGTGTTTCCTTATCAGTCGGTAAATTTTTATTTAGTGCATCTGGTTTATCTGGATTCGTTTTTCTTCCCTTATCAGCATTGAGTATTACAGCAGGCGTCATTGAAATAATTGATAAGTCTTTAAATATTTCTGCTAAAAAGAGTGAATATAAACAAGCTTATAAGTTTTATAAACAGCTGTTAAATTTATTGAAATCAAACAATTTGACTGAACCAGAAGTATATATGAGAGAAGATGAATATATTCAAACCTTACAATATTTTCCCATAGAAAAATATATAAAGAAGACTCAATTAAATGGTTATAAATATGTTGATAAATAATTTTATATCTAAATAAATGTGTAATAAAAAGAATTGCAAGTGTAAAAATGGAAAAGGTGTTATTAATAAATCTATTAACAATTTACCATTTGAAATGCATCTACCTGGACATTCATTTACAGGTCCTGGAACTCAATTACTACATGGTAAAACAAGATTAAATCCAGATTTATCATACAAAGAATGGAGCAAACCAATTAACAGAATTGATGAAACTGCATATAAACATGATATATGTTATTTAAAAAATAAAGATACTAAAACTAGAAACGAAATATGTGATACAAATATGTTAAAGGAATTAGATGAAATTCCAAACCCTACAATTCGTGAAAGATTGGAAAGAGGAATTGTTAAGCCAATCATTAAAGCAAAAAAGACATTTGGAATGGGTTCACTCATTTACTGTTTAAAATGTAAAACTCATACAGATAGTAAAGACGTTATAACTACTACATCTAAAAATGGAAAACCTATGATGAAAGGAATTTGTGTCAATTGTAATTCAAAGAAAAGTGTTTTTTTAAAAAAACAAATAACACCATCTTAAAAGATGTATATTATGATCCTTTAAAAGGTTATTGTGGTATCAATGAATTAAAAAGAAAAACAAAATCTACTCAAAAAGATATTACTGATTTTCTTCATACACAAGATATGTATACTAGATATAAACCAATTATTCGTAAATTTAAAAGACGTAGGATTTATGTTTCAAATATTGATGATCAATGGCAAGCAGATTTATTATTTATTAAACCTTTTAGTAAATATAATGATGGTATCAATTACATATTAACTGTTATAGATATATTTAGTAAATATGCATGGGCTGTTCCAATTAAAAGAAAAACAGGTGAGGAAGTAGCAAATGCTTTTAAAAAGATATTCAAAGAGAGAAGACCATCAAATATACAAACTGATTATGGTTTGGAATTTTTATCTTCTTTAACACAAAAAGTCTTTTCAGAAAATAATATTCAATGGTTTGGTACTAATAATACAGAAATTAAATGCTCAGTAGTTGAACGATTCAATAGAACTTTAAATGTAAAAATAAGAAAATATTTAGCAGCTAATAATATAAAGAGATATATAGATGTATTAGATAAATTAGTTTACAATTATAATAACTCTTATCATAGATCTATTAATATGACACCAACAGAAGCAAGTAAAAAAGAAAATGAAAATATTGTATACAATAATTTGTATGTTAAAAAAATTATCAGAAAACCAAAATTTAAAGAAGGTGATAAAGTAAGAATTTCCAAATATAAAGAAACTTTTACAAGAGGTTATCATCCTACATTTACAGATGAAATTTTTATAATATCTGAAGTGTTAAAAACAGATCCAATTACTTATAGAATAAGAGATTTAAACAACGAAGAAATTAAAGGTACTTATTATGAAAATGAATTAGTTAAATATGATAAAAAAGATAATATATATAAAATTGAAAAAATAATAAAAAAGAAAGGAAACAAGTTATTTGTAAAGTGGTTAAATTATCCAGAAGAATATAATAGTTGGATAAATAAAAAAGATTTAATTCAAGGTAGGTAAATCACCTACCTCTTTAAAAATTATAATTTTGGGTAGGGAGAATTCTCACCCCCCAAGAATTGTAATTAAAAGATCATTCTAATTTAGGAATCAATTTTTCTATATCTTTTATAAATTTTTCTAAATTATGTTTTTTGAATTTCATATGATTAAAGTACGTATCAATATAGGTAATATTTTCTTTCATTCTATTGTATAAATTAATAGAATTAGGATTATAAGGTATTTCATGAGCTATAGATAATTGAGGATATTTCTTTTTCAAATTCTTAAGTGTAGTATTATAAATAGCTTTTTGGCATCTAATTACATAATATGGATATTTAGAATCTTTTGTATTTTTTTGCATAATAATTAACATATTTAATCTTCTAGGTTGGGTAGTTTTAGGAGCTACATCATCTTTATATTTTTCATTTTTAGCTTTTAAATCACTCATATTAATATTCACTTCATTTAATTTATTTTGAAGTTTATTAATATCATTTTTATATTTTTCATTGAATTCATTAATATAATAATTTTTGATAAATAAATATACTTTATCATAAAAATCGTTAGAAATCCATAAAGATATACTTAAAACAAATTCTTTTGGAACGTATGTACCAGATATAATTTTATTGTATTTTTCATCTTTATTACCTTTTTTAACATCTAAAAAGTGATGGCCCGAATTCGGGCTATCACTTTTTTTACTATAATAATCTATTAACTCTTTTGATTGTTTATTTTCAAACCACTTTTTAAATCTCTTACCTCCAGATTTACATAATTTAGTAGCATTAAAATATCCAGTTTCTTTATCTATTATCAATTTAAAATCTCCAAATAAACCATACCAATAATTATCTTTGATTTGCTCGTAACAAATATCTTTTAAAGAATTCATGTCTAATTTATTCATAACCATTTTTATAAATACTTTTCAAACTGAAAAAAACAAGTTAATTATAAAATTTTATCAGAATTCTCAAGGCTCGAATTCGAGCTCTGAGAATTTTAATTAAATGTGTAATAAACTCTTTTGATTGTTTATTTTCAAACCAATTTTTAAATCTTTTAGATTATTTTTCCACAGGCCGAATATGGACTGCCGAGAAATTAAAATTTTTTTACATTAATATCTATTATCTAATTCATTTCTTTTACCTCTTATTTAATAAATTATTTTGTCATTTTATGGCAGCCCGAATTCGGGCTGCCACAATTTTGAACTAAATACACTTGTTATTTATAAATACACTTGTTATACACAATTATTATGATATACACTAAATACACTTGTTATACACAATTATTATGATATTTTAAGAAAAATATTTAAAAGAGCTATTGGAAATATAAATGGTAAAGTTGATATAATTGTATATAATCCTAAATTAAGTGTTCCTTTTCATCCTGATATGATGAATACTAAAGATGCTTATGACGTATATTTAGAAACTTTAAATAATAAAATTGAATATAAAGAATTAAATATAACTGATTGCATTTTTGATTTTAATGTAATTGAATTACCTCAAGGAGGTAGATATTTAAAATTATATTCTGAAACAGATCCAGTTAAAAAGAAAAGTATTTTACAAATTAAAAATGATGATAATTTATGTTTAGCTAGATCGATAGTAGTAGCTTTAGCTATTCAAAATCCTGAATTATTAAGTGAGAAATTAGATATTAAAAACTTAACAAATAACGAAATTCAGTATATTAAAAAAGGTCGTATATTACAGAAAAATCTAGCTACAAAATTACATAGTTTATGTGATATACCATTAGAAGTTTGTAACCTGGAAGAGGTTAAAATATTTGAAAAATATTTAGGTATTCAAATCAATGTAGTATGTAGAGAGAATGGAAATCAGATTATATATAGTGGTAAGTATATACAAAAATGTACATGTATTTTCATTTATAAAGATAGGAATCATTTTAATGTAATTACATCAATGACAGGATTTTTAGGTAAAGATAATTATTGTGATTATTGTAAAATTGGATATGCAAAAACAAATAAACATAAGTGTCCTTTAAAATGTGACAGATGTTTTGTAAAAGAATCTGATTGTAAAGGAGATGATATATTTTGTAAGCATTGCAATAGAAAATTTAAAGGAAAAAATTGTTTTGATAATCATAAACAAATAAATAAAAAAGGATTGAGTGTTTGTAAGATAATTGCAAAATGTTTAAAATGTAAGCGTATATTAAAAACATACGAAAGAAAATTAAAGGATCACAAATGTGGTGAATACGAATGTAAAAATTGTTGGAAATGGGTTAACAAAGATCACAAATGTTTTATGAAGAAAAAAGATTGTAAAGGAGGTGTTTGTGAAAATAATTGTGTTCAAAATATAAAAAATAAAAAGGATTGGTGTGTCCAATGTAAGCATGATTATACTGAAAAATATTTATTTTTTGATGTTGAAACAACTCAAGATTCAGGAATTCATAAAGTTAATTTAATTATATGCCATGATTTTAAAGGTAATGAAAAAATATTCAATAACGAAAATGATTTTTGTGA
>JAPDSC010119041.1:0-13440 GCA_026290005.1 Latrodectus geometricus
AAAGGGAAACTCCTTGACTCTTATTTCTTATTGTATGGATCAGACAATTATTCATCGCTTTTTAGTTGACACTTCATTCTATGAATTTCTCTTAAGGTTTTAAGTATGGCGAGGCCTGCTGAAAGTGCTCTATTAAATAGGCTTTTCCTATCTATATTTCATCATGTCTGGGTATATCTATGCAGGATTTTTAGGATAATCCATTGCTGCTTTTGAACTTATTTAGCTTGAACAAATTCATTACTTGATATAGCTCCACTGTACTCGGGTGAGTATATTGTCATCATTTTGGCTTCATTTGAATACATTTTTGTATATATAATGGCATTTGAGAATCTTATTATAATATTAGATAGAAAAAAAACAATTGTACTCTGATAAGAAACGTTTGTGTAATTTAAAGCTTATTTATGCAAAATATTAAAAATTCAATACTATAATTTTAAATAAATTAAACTTTTACTAAAATATTAAATGACATGGCATTCATTGTCTACTTTATTAAAATACAAATAAAATAAGATAGACTTTATGTATATTATTTAAAGCAAAGAATCAAAAAAATATCATTTTTTTTATTTTTTAGCTTTTTAAAGTCTAAAATTTAATACGTGACTTTTGAATGAGTTGCATACAAAGGATGCAACTTCTTTGGTTAATTTCTTTTTTTAAGTTATTGCAGAAAAAAAAAATTTAAAGATGTCTATAAAATATAGAAATATTCAAAGAATTGTTCAGAACTATTTTCTAAGAAAACATTGTATGACTGAAATTTCATCTCTAAGAATTCCCCTGTAAAAACATATTGAAAACAAAATTCATAAAACGTTCCTTCATAGAAAAAATCAGATGATTGCTAAGAAATAGAAATAACGGTACTCTGACTATGAATATTTCCATATGTAAAAGCAAATATCTTCAAATGCTAATGAGGATTTTGCATGTAAAGCAGGAAAATGGTGGAATATTTATGGAAATTCCTAGTAAAAAGAATATACAAAAAACGTAAAACACATCGCCGAATTTAAAATCAGTGTTTAGCATCTGTATAAACCACAAATATAATTTCTTGTTATAAAAAAGCAGCAAGTCTTGATAAGAGAATTTCTCAATGTATTGACCAATGTTATTAAAAAAAGCTATTGCAGTTTTAGAAAGAAATAATTTGTTGCGTATAAAAATGAATTTTAAAACAAAAGTGATGATTGAGAATGATGTATAAAACTACCTTGTATATTTTCGTAGTAAGTTTTACAAGCACCTGCATTTAATGCGTATGTATATATATGTTGAAAGGATGAACCAGTACAACAAAACAGAATCAATAGACATGCATTACGTTGATGACGATAGACGCACTATGGTACGCTTAAATCAACTACAATTTCGAACCGATGGGTACCAGACCGAAGATTGTTCAGTAAATTACATCACCGGTTGAAGGAAGCAGAATCGTTCAGATTAGCAAATACATCGGCTGGCAACGTATAATGCGAACAGCAGGCATCGAGACCTTATTTCACAATTTTCATTATGGATACAATCATCGATGAAACTTTTCCTGGGAATGTATTTATAAATAGCGCAATATCCATGTGTTGTCGAGTATAAATCACCATGTCACACGGCCGTACAGCCAGAAACAACATTTCAGCTTTAACATCTAGGCTGTAATATATGGTGACATGCTGATCGTAATGCCGAAAAGCCTTGACGAGAATTCTCATGGTAATTTTTTAGAAGAAGAATTGTTAGTTGTTAGTGGATATCTTAGCATACTGTTACAGTTCGATGGGGATTCCTCACATTTTCCCGGAATGGTCGCCAGTTCCTGCATTTGACGTGCACAGATCACTGTATCGCCACAGGCGGCTTGTACTTTGGCCATCATGATCCACTGACCTAAGCCCCCTGGAATTTTACCTCTAGGACTACCTTAACTGTGTGGTGTAGTACACATCTGTTCCTTCCGATATCATGGCGTGTATTGTTGAAGCGGTGGCAAGTGACCTAGAGATTTCTGGATAAGTCACACGAGTTCACGATTCCATAGGGTGCAGAAGTTAAACATGCATAGCTACTGATTGGACCAGTTTTGAGAACTTATCAAGATTTTAACTTGTAATTAATACTTTTTGTATTGTAAAATAAAGTTTTTTTTTCAAAAAATCTCATTTATACCGTTACTCTAGGTGGGAATGATTTTGTTTCTTCAAAAAGATTTTTAATGTCAATTTTGCATGCAATGTTTAAATGAGTCTTTTTTTTATTGTAATATGACATTTAGTTTCTTTTATTATTATTTCATATAAATGCAGCAATAAAAAATGAAATATTTTACATTGGATGGAAGTATCTGCTTTTAAGGTTCATCTTTGTTGGTAAAATGACAATCTTAGTTACTAACAGCAATGATTTATCTCTATAAACTAAATATAATAATACTACTAAGAAACATTTACCAGGTATATTAACATTTAAATAAATTATCATCTAATTTATAAAATTTGATGAGGTATCCTTACAGAATTTGTAAAATGAACTTACAAATTTTTGTAGTATTTAACATTAAATGTAATACTTTTATTTTAAATTCTTTAGAAATTTTTTTATTTACTGTTAAATAAATTTTAGCCTTGTAAATATTTATGTTTATAATCTCAATTTATTAGGTATTGAAATGAATAATACTTAATATACAACTAACTGATTGATAATTTATCATATTTGCATTTTATTGAACTCATTCCACAAATAACTTATTCATCGAAAAAAAACTATTTTTAAATAGTTTTGGGTTGTAGGTTAGTTTTCGTGTTTTAAAAAAGTTTGTTACTTTACAAACTATAAGTTTACCTTTTATTTTCTAATATATTTTAATAATAGCAAATTTTTATAATTTAGTATTAAATGTGTAGTTAATTACAGTGAAATTGCTGCATTAGTTGCATTCAAATCTTAAAACTATGGGATATATGACTTTGGAAAACCAAAAATATTTAAAGCAAGTTAGAATTAGTTACATTGTATATAGCTTTGCAACTAGTTTTCAAGAATACTTTCTAAAATGTTTGTAGGTATTTGTTAATAAATTGTTTATCCTTCGTGATTTTTCTTTTAGAACAAATTAATCAGCAGGAATAAATGTGAAATAAAATTAATAATAGAACAAGCAAACCTTAGCTCTTATTATTGAAAAAGCAATTTTTCTAATATAGGAATACTGTAAATTTACAATTTATTCCAATTTTATTGAATCTTATAGATTTGTATATCTTTTTCGGAAGTTATCCTTTAAAAACGATATTTTTTAAATGTAAATGTTTTACTAAGAATATTATTTATCTCACTATGTGTATTTAGAATATACTTCAAAGTCTATAAAAATTTAATAGATTTTATGATACAATTATTTAAATTGTAATAATATTCTAAAAAATGTTTTCTATTTTCTTAATCAATTTCCTGCAAATGCTGTATTTCTGACTGTATTTGAATGGTACATACTATTATCAATAACATGAGTTCAAACTGTAAATAGAATTTAAATATAAATTTACTCGGTTTTATATTACCTGCGTGAATAATCGTTATGAATATCTTTATCGCTTACGAATTTTTTTAATCATATATTATAGTAATTTTAGGATGAATTTATGAATAATATATTGCTATAAAAGAGGCAGTTGTATTTTAAACCTATAGGTTTGTAAACATAGGATGGATGTATAAACACTTAGTGTTGTAAATAGGTTTTTCCAAAATGAGTAGATGAGATTGAGGGGCACCAAACTGCGCAGACTGCTCAAAATGGATACTGCGCAGGGTCTCTCTTCACTGTGAATTTCTAAATGATAGGATAATTGATGGACTTTCAGCCCTTCAGCATTACATTGTTACTTAATGAGTAATGTAGGGATAAATATATTAAAAAAAATTTCAATTAACTTAGAATTTATTTCTAAACATTATACATATATATTTTATTTAAATATAAATATAATTGTATGAATAACACTTAAATATATTTGTTTTAATTTAGATGATATGATATATATGCTTTTTATGTTGGAAAATATATCACTATCATAATTCTTCTATGCATAATTAATTTCTCAATTTCTTATTATATATAATTTATCATTAAAAATAATTTCTATAAAGTAGGATGCATAAATCTAAAAATTATTTATATATTTTATTTTTAATTACTTAAAATATTATTCATTGTTCAAACAATTTTATTGGGTTATCAAAATTATAACTTTAAGAAATATTACATTTAAGCCGTAAATAAATTGCACTATTTTAATTTGTATTCGTTTAATGCTGCAGTTAATTCAGAAAACAATTTTCTGACCTACTTTAAAGATATACTGATTTCAGGCATATATTGCATCTCTGTTCCGGGGAACTGGATAGACACAGCAGTTAATCACCCTCTGATAAATCGATAAAGCCAATCATATCTCGGGGAATTTCATACAACCGATCACGAAGAGTAATGCAAACACAAATCATTGGAGGATGTGAGCTGCATATAACGGTTCTGCTGAACCTATTCATGGACGTGCTTTATGAGTTACATCATGTCTTCAACATTGATTTAGGTATAATATGTAGACGCATATATTCTTCAGTGTTTATTTATTTATATAAAAAATTTAAAATTATTTGATACTATTTTTCTGGAATTTTTCAACAAATAAATTGAAATTCCTATTTACTAAAAAAGAGTGTTGCCACAAATTAATTTTATTATGAATGTTTTATATTTAAATTATTTTCCTTTTAAAATCTTAGTTATTTGTGTTTAAGGATCACAATGATTTTTTTTATCAAAATACAGTGTCATTTTCATTAAAATTGGGTAATTTCAAATTATTACCAATTTTTTTTCAATATAAAAACTAGCAACAATAAGTAAGAGTGATACAATTGCAAAATTTTATTTAAGATTCAAGCAATCTACCTTTTTCTTTTATGTTTTCAAAATCTAAATTAGAATATTTCTTATGTTATAATGAAAATAATCATAAATGTTTAAAAAAATCATAAATATAGCAGAAAATCACACTCTTAAATGTGAAAAAGATTCATTGACTTTCACTGACGATGAAGCAAAATAAATTTATTTATGATATGACGCCGCCCACCCTGTCTGGGGTTAGAGTACCTGACTGTGGATCGGGAGGACCTGGGTTCGGATCTCTGTTCAGGCATGGATATACTTTCTCATTCTCTCTCTGTGATTCTTGTCCTTTCCTCAGATGATGGATGAATGTGGCCCGCCCTATAAACGGGTTTGTAATCGTGTGGCATGGGCGATGCTACTCGTACCTCTGTGACTTGGTTCTCAGGTGCAAACCGAGCAACGATAAAATGAGTAACCGGCCTTGTTGCGGCAAATGGGTTAATTACTCAAGTGTGCCCGTCATTAGAAACAAAAAAAAATGATATGACCTAAGGTCACCCATTGCTTGTTAACATACCACGCTTATAATTTAATTTATTTTATATTATTTTATCAGTGATATTATTTGTAATAGATGGAAAGTAAAAATTTTGCTTATCTTTTACCCAATTTTGCTTAGAATAAGATTATATGCTTTTTTCTATAGATTTTTTATTCAATTCGTAGTGAGCCTTATGTATAATTCATTGCTGTGTCCTTGAACAATGAGGATATTCTATTACTAACCTTTGATTACAGCCAATAAGTTGAATTTTTGTTTTGTGAAACACATCATGTTAAGACACGTACAATATTTTGTAACTGTATTATTAGCCAGTAATAGCTAATTTCACCTATCATTAAAGTTTATATTTTTGTTGAATATTATTTATTTATTATTAAAAAGAATAAAAAAAGTTTTATTTGATTAAAAACAAAATCATAACCAAAGCATTGGTTTTTCTATAAATGTTTTTTTTTATTTATATTTTCATTTTTAGAATGCCTTTATTTCGTTTTCAGATTTTAAATTTTTGTTACTACTAAACCTTAGAATTATTTGAAAAGTCAAATTGCTATTAATTTTTAATCTTTTAAATAAAAACTTCCGCTTCTCAAAGGAGTTTTCTTTAGCCCAAAATCAAAAATCCATGATTTTGCAGTTTTAAGTGAACATGCTGACATTTAGCATATCTGATACTTCCAAATAGATTGCTTGACATTTTTAAATGTACGATTTAATATGAAATTATTTCAGCCCCTATCACCTTTAAGATAATGTCAACGATACACACAAAAAAATATTAGAATGCGAGGAAGCATAACATGGTATGACATTTCCCCTAAAGTGCAAAAAGCATAATAAAATATAAATATTGTTCACTTTAAAAAATAATATTAATAGTTATTCTAGATGATCACTTGTATCATCAAAATTGCAACATCGTTATTAGCTGGTACATAGAAGTTTTCTTTACAGATTTCCTAAATTAGGAAAAAATAACATTCTTTTCAAAACGCATGAACAGAGCCAAGTAACAAATATTCAGGTAAAAATTGTTATTTTAACAGTTTACAAAAAATTTGAAAATGATTGCTCAATAAGATTTTGAGACTAAGGCAATTAAAGAAAGCTGTTTCTTCAGACATTTGAGATGAAAAAGAAAATAAGAGCTTTATAAGAACAAATCTCTTTTTTGCTTACTGTATTCTATGAACATAATCAAAAAATAAAATAGTTAAAGAGTTTGATTAAAACTCTTTTTTCTCACGCTTAATGAACAATTCTATTTGATTATTAAACAGTTCAATGTAAAGATTATTTAGTAAATTTATCTTTCACTTTAAGCATACATAAACATTTCTCATTAATAGTGAATACTATAATATTAAATAAAGCTTTTGATATAGAAATAATTACAATTGCTTAAATAAAATACATATTATATAAGCATCTTAATATATAATTAAAATTCATGCCACTAAATTATTATTTAAAGTAGTTTTCTTGTAAAATTTTCTAATTTATTGATGTAATGTAGACTATAGAAAAATAATTTAAGAAACGTATATAATTAAGAGTTATGGAACTTGATTTTATAACATTACTATTTGTTGTCATCAAAGTACTTCACTCTTTAATACGAAATAATATTTGATTACAAGTTACACAATTTAGAAAGATTTGTAGTAGTCCATGCGAAATTATTCAGTAAAATCTGCTTATTAACAAACTTATCACCTTTAGATTAAATATTGGTTTAACACATCCATTTAACGATTCAAATGTCAAGGATAAACATCAAATGTTTAATTTAATTAAATAAAATCTTCCCTGAAATCAATTTGACTGATAGCATTAAAAAGAAAAATACGTAATTTTACATTCTATGCATATATATTTAAACAAGTTTGTATAATATTTATTGAAGATCATAGACACATTGCACAAGATCTTAGTAAATATTGTACATCAGCATAAATATTTACTGAGATCAAAATCATTGCACAAATTATGCTTAAATCAACAGTGGTGAAAGGATATAATTTTTGAAAAAACATATTTAAAGGGAATTTATTCTTATTAAAATAAAAGATATTTTAATCTAAATTTTAAATAGTTTCTATTAAACTTCAACTGCTACGCAATTCATTTTTCTGGTGAATGTTAAATTTAAAAGTTACAATTTAGTAAATTTTTAAGTAAATCTGAACTAATGACATTTCTTTATGTTAGTAGCAAGAAACTAAAACCCTAAATTCCCAGGAAATGGAATTTTAAATTAACTTAAGCTTGTTATGTATAGTTAGATTAAGTACCTCTAAAGAACATTTAAATTCACTTGCTCAGAAGAGAATTTCTCCCTACACTGTTAAATATGTATTAAACAATTTCATTAACCGATTTAAATGATGTAGGTTCATCCCCTTTAATTTTAAATTCTTTCGACTTGAAAAAAGTCTGTAACTGAAAGAGATTATATGAACCTCATGAATAAAGTATTTTAAAAATAAAATTTCCTTTTAAAGTTCAAAATTTATATCTGTCCATAAATAACATTTTTGTTGAAATTTTATTAAAATGACTAAAAAAATTAAAATATTCCAATTGTACTGTAGAGAAAATTATTTTCAAAACTTAATTTTTATATAAAATCATTTTGACTGCGTAAAATATTTTATTTATAACATTATTGTTTATTTTAATATGAATGCATCCTTAAAAATCTATTATTTCTTTAAATTAATATCATTTTTATTATTCCAGACATACTGATTTTAAAAGAAAAGCATAACATGCAGTTTCATATTCCATAACATATAAAAATATCACCCTTTGTTTTTTACTAAATTTTTTATATATATTATATGAACCAATATGAATTATAAAGCTTATTATGTATTAGAACAAAAGTACATTCTGCATTTCAAAACAAACTCTTCACTTCTTTTAAGCAATTTTTGATAAAATGTAAAGCCCAAAGATAAAACAATAATTCTAATGGGAGATGAATTTTTACACTCTTTAGAAAAATCTTAAAAATGACAAAATCCAAATAAAAAGCACAATATCTTGTACATATTTTATCATTTTTTACACTATAAATGCATTTCAGTTTCAATTACTTATTTAAAAATGTTTTAGAAAAATTCTAAATTAATTTATTGTTAAATATTTATTTATTTTCCAAAGATATTTTATTCATATTTTAGACCTATTTTCTATTTTTTATAAACTCTCGTTCTTATATTGATTTTTATTCAATTTTTTATAATAAATCCCAAATTAAAATAAATAAAAAACAATTTTTTATTTTATTTTTTTTCTATGAAATAGAAAGCACAATCAATATTATGGCATGAAATAACTATAAAATTCTATACCGATTTTCTCCATAGTTACAGATGCATTTTGTACACATATTTGGAATACCTATAAATTCAAATACAACAATTTTATGTATTTGCAAAATAAGCTGGTTCTAATGTTGTTGTTGTAGATGACACTTGGCAACGCCAAGCCCTCCCGTCAAGAGACTAGGCGAATAAAGTCAGAAAGAGAGCGACTTCCGTTTTTGAATAGAGGTACTCATACTAAAGTTGAAGTACGACTTTTGGCTCATAGATGGCAGCACAATTTGAATCTTCCAATTTAGAGTTTGAAAACAGTGAAGACCCATAGCCTGGCTCCAACCACTCCCCGAGGTATTAATTTGCAATGGGAACATGGAGGACATTACTACCCGCCATATTTTACGTGCCCCAGTCAATATTAGTAAACACGATGGATCTTCGGCTAAGCCGGGATTCGAACCCACCACCTTTTGGTAACGAGAACGACGCCCTAACCAAAAAACGTGTATATTGTAATTTTAAATATTAAAAAATTTACTTTTGAATTAAACGATTAATGGCATTCTAATAAGAATAGGCCTTCAATTTCCATTTGATATTCAAATTTTGATATGTTTACTTATATTTATTATCTCTAAACTTTGAGATCATTTTTTATTATCTTGCTAAAAAAAATGTTTCAATTTTAAAAAATAAATGTTCAATTAAAAATATATGTGGTGGTTATTCTTATCAAGGAGTATAACAGTTTAGTCGATTTAAATGATCAACAAAATTATTTCTTAATTTAGCTTCGAAAGACGAAGTAATTTCTAATGAATGAAGCTCATTTTTATCGACTACATTAATTAAGATACTAATTTGCATTCCATTGCAACAGAATAAATTAAATCATTCCATTTATCTTTTGTGAACTGTGTGTTCTCTTCATCTTATATCTGCTTACAGGCATTTTTGCATTCTTTTGAAAAGTATTGATTGTGAACTGAATTAGACTATGAAATTCCAATTAAAATCTTATTGAACAAGAGAGGATTATTGTTAAATATTTATCTCATATTCTATAAGAATATGCAAATATAAATTTAATAACATTTAAATTAAAATAAATACAGTTATTTTTTGTATGCAATCTTATCTTAATTATAATATAAAGTTGATTTTTTATAAAACTTTACTTAAATTGCTAATATGTATTTTATAAATAAGTTACTAGTGTATTTTGATTTAGGCACATGGAAGCACAAATTATTCAATTTCAAAAAAACAACAAAAAATATATTAGTGTAGTCAAATTTTGTTTTTGTATACATAAATGTCTTTTTGGATTCTTCTTCTTTCTGGATGGAGATTTTAAATTGTTATGTATCAATCTGTAGAACATTGATGCCATTAAAGTTTTTAGTTAGAGCTGTATAGAGTTTTTTTCAGTGCAGAAAATATTTTTGTTATTTTCTTTATCACTTCACCAGAGTAGGGTTTCTTAATCTTTTTGGTATAGGGGCTAATTAATATTTACGTTAAAGTTTTAGGGCACAATATTCAAAGCGAGATAAATCCGACTCAGAGTAATTAAAAACCTCATTTTCACTATAATGTATTATTGCTTCAAACTGCAATAATATATGTTTTAGTATATTGTAATAAACTGGAATAGTATACAATATCGTACTAATGAGATTAATAATGTTTAATAGAACATTATAAAAATATAAAAAATAAAGGACTTAAAAGTATAACAATAATAGAAATAAATAAAATTAACTGGAGAGATATAAACATCAAATCTTATTTAAGCATAGGATTATATTGTCTATTATGTGTGGTAAATTAACTTCGTAACAAACCCACTTATCTATAACAATGAATATGAAGTACTAAAGAGAATAGTTTTAATTATTTCAATTATTTTATCAAATCTTGGCAAAAACCTAGCAGTATTGCACAAAGTATTTTTCCAATATTCCTTAGATGTAAAATTTACTTTAATTTTATGGTTGTTAAAGAAAAAAAATTGGAATCTGTACAAATATGTTGCATGGAAAAAAAAAAAAGAAAGTGTTTGTCAATTTCTGAAATCGTGGGAAATGTTTTGCAACACCTAATCAAACATCTTCAGAGAACTTCGCATCAAAATTAGTTTTTCAACCCCAAATCATTAAAGAACTTTGTTGTGATTTTAATGATAATTAAACTTTTTCATATTATTTTCAAATAGGTTCACAAATTATATTTGTTCTTCAGCACTAAAGCTTCAACAAAAATACTTTTACAAAATATTTCCAAGATGCTGAAGACGTTTATTTATCACAGGGAAATACTCATCTTATAAGTGGAGTATTTTAGTATTTTCACTTAAATGAACGTGTTGTGAGAAACATTTTTAATAAGCCATTGTCGGACATAGTTTTCCTTTGGTAGTTTTTGCAATAAAAACATCAATTTTTTATTATGAATATGTTGCAAGTTTTCCTGTGAGGCGAGTTATCTAGTTTGCAAATATGACATTCATATAACAAAGTATATGAGCAACAACTTATTATGGAAAACGTACAGGCAGCGACATGTACAAAGCAAGTAAAACACAAGTTTCCACTATGAGAAAAATTGGTAAAAACATTTTTTACTTTTCTCTGTCCGTATTAATTTTATTAAGTAAAAATATTTGTTAATAACAAAATGGCTAAAATGCTTGTCGATCTTGCTGTAAATTCTATTACCTAAAATAAGTAGTTACAAGCTCTGGAATAAAGTGTACAAAATATAAAAATATAGTGAATTACACTTCAATATCTCTTCATTTCAAAGGATAAATTATGAAAAATACCATATCCAGAAAAAAGTTTGTAGTAATAACTTTATAATATGATATAAAGTTATTTAAACAAATAACTTTAGATTATTTTATAAAGTTAGAATAGAATAAAACAATAAAAGAAATAAATGAAACGATCAGTATAATATAAGAGTATTGGTAATTAAAATATAAATGCATATTACATACTTATTTAATTTTTTATAAATGATATTGGATTATATAATTTTAAAAACACATAATTATTTTTAGCAATTTTAACTACAATTTTAATGTATCAGAAATTATTGATTATTTTTCGTCCATACAAGCTAGAATTCTATTTCAATAATTTTAAGTTAAATAAACTCAAATTATTAGGTCGGAAAATATATAAAAAGCTTCAGTATTTTATACTTTTCAAATGGAAAAAATTTTTTGTCTTTAATGATATAAATTTACTAATAGTAATTTAAATTTACTTAAATAAGAATTAATTTATTAATGGTTGTACACTCCCATCTAAATATAAAATGCTCTTGACATTTGCAAGTTTATATTCTAAATTAGTAAAGCTAATATAACTTAAAATCTAAGACGTTATTTTTAAAAAAAATTCCAATACTTCTCTTTTAACTTAATTCAAATTTAAAAAAAAAATCATTGAATTACGAATTCTATTTTAAAATGAAATTTCTTTCAATCTAAATCTTATTATAATTTGCTTAAACCTTATTCTAAGAGAATTAAAATCTTATTCTAATATGCCTAATTCTAAGAATCAACGAAGAAATCTTTTGAAAAGATTTTGAATTTGGAGAAATCTACTATTAAATCAAGATAAAAACTAATTTCAATCTAATATACATACTATTTTTTATTCTAAGAAACTAAAAGCATATTTTATATTTAAATTACATTCCCTATTGATGAAAAAATACCTTACTTAGTGTTATTTAAAGTCATTCGTTTCTGTGAAATAAGTTTAGCTATACAAATGACAGTAACATTTATTTACAAAAAGTAATCTCATTTCAAAAAATTGTCATTCAGCATTTAAACACAATACTTTAGTAAAAACATTCTTGAAATGTTTTATTGTCTCATTAAATCACCGACAAATTGAATACATGACAACCCACTATTAAAATCCACAGTGTAACTTGTTTCTGTTTTGTTATAATGAAAGTATGTCTTAACAGCATGTCAATATTTTTATTTACTTATTATAATGAATTCGCATTCAACAGAAATTGTCTGGAAAATATGTTCTTCATTAAATCTTTGCATGTTTACTTTCAAGCATCTTAAATAAAATATTTGCGGTGGAATTTAATTAAAACATTTGTTGTAATTAATAATATAATCATACTTTTTCCAAATAAAATGTATTATTTTACATTTAAGTATATATTTTAATGTTTATGTTATAATTATTTGTAGGCTAAGTTTAAAAATTCTAATATTAAATGTATCTCTTATTATGTTGCATATATATATATAAATATATATAGGCTCTAATCATTTTTAAATAAAAATTTTCTATTTTCATATACATATTATTCGCATTTTCATATATTTTTACGAATATAATAAAATAGCCTAATAGAATATATATTGTGAATATTCTAAAATGCATCTATATTTTGATGTTAGTTTTCTATATTGGATTTAATTTATTTTTACAAATTCTAATATTACTATCCCTCAAATGAAAATAATAAAAATCAAAAATTCATTGTAGATGCACACTTAATTTAATTTTATTATCATTCTTATGACACTTTCAGCTAGGTAGGATAAGCAGAAAATAATAGTTATCAAGATTAATTATATA
>JAPDSC010119042.1:0-42585 GCA_026290005.1 Latrodectus geometricus
GTTGGCGTTTCTTCCTTTCGCCAAGCGCTCCAACAACCCCAAAAGGCACTAGTGTCTCGAGGTAGAGCCAATAGCCGGGCTCCAAATGGGAATTCTAACGCATGCGCACGTGAAGAAAGTGGTGGTAATAATTTGGCGGTATACAATGTGAACATTTAGTTTTAGCAATCCTGTTTGCTTAACTATGGAGCCGAATGTCGGGGCTCTGTCAGAGAAATGAATTTCGCTGCCCACCGAGACATGTCTTTCCTGTTACTTTTTTTTAAAAAAAAAGAATGATTGCAATTATTATATTTCCTTCTTATGTCTATATTTTAATAAAGATATTATAAAGTTTGTGTCATGTATTTTTTTCCAATATTTTTTGCGTGCTAGCAATAAAAAAGAAGGATCATATTTCCTTCTGATTTCTGTATTTAAATAAATAGATTATAAACAAAATTAGAGTAAAATATCCTGTGTAAAAAAGTCAAGGCAAAATTACATCAATTTTTTTTTCACTAAATATATGGAACAAAACATTTATAAATTTTATCACTTCATTATGCTTTTATGATCAAGCTATATTTTATGCTTGGTTAATAAATTCATTATTTCGAATTTTTCATTATTTTAGATTTTTTTTTTTTTTTTTACTTTATCATGTTTTATACACCAAAACAATATTTTATGTATGTCTGGTTTATAATTATTTATCTCAAGTAATTCCTTTAAAATTTTATTTTAATTAATTTTTTTTTTGCATGTATGAATTGTTTTAACAAGCTTTGGATGCATTATAAATTTCAATTAAAAAAAACTTCAAAATTAAAACACTATGTTATTTAATGTGTACATTGTCTATTTTTTAATTTAAAAATTGTACTAAGATAAATCACAAGCTTCCAATAAATTAAACTTCTGTAGTTGGAGAGTAGAACTTTATTTGAAAAAATAAGATTTTAGTTTTTATAAATGAGGAATACAGCGATCTAAATAATAAGCTTCTTACTATGAATTTTGCCGAACAATCAATTTATTACTATTAAATAGAAAGGAATGATTTAATATTATAATTAATCTAAGCTTCATAATTGTTTGAATTTTTTTTAAATTTATGTATTTCAATAATATATTTCAAAACATAAAATTCTTTCCTTAGCAGCTACTTTGAATATAGCTGTCAAAAGAGGTATTAGGATTATACATAAAGTTTGTTTAATAAACATAGCAGCTGCGGTATTTATAAACATTAGTAGATTACAAACTTATCCACTAATCAGTAATTAAAAATCCATGTCTTTTTATACATTTTGTTGGTACATCTAAGAATAAAAAATAATCCACTGTTCTAACAATATATAGAATTTATATTCCCAATCACGATGAATTAATCAACGAATACTTTTTAAAAATATCAAGTCGTTACTCTTTTTGAAAGGATAACGGATTTGTAAACAAAATACACTTTCTAGCCAGATAAATTTATCGCATTATTTACATCGCCAACCCGCTGAATCTCAGCTAAAATCTTTTACTCAACGCGCATGCGTTAGAATTCCCATTTGGAGCCGAGCTATGAAGGACTCTATCTCGAGACACTAGTCCAAAAGGCTATAAACAAAAACTCTAGTTTGGTAGTCGTCTTATTGTTGTTACTTCGTATAGATTGTATTTTGTTACACTCTTGTTTATTCGAATTTTGATATAACAGCATTTTAATAATCTTTGTTAATTAGTAATAAATAGAAAAACTGTACATTTTCGACTAGTTATTCTTGACATTGTACCCTACACAACCTAATATATTATTCCTGGCGCTACAACAACGCCACCTATCAGTAGCGTCATTGCATAATTTACATTTGTGTTGTCACCAACATCATAAATATATTAAAGTATTAGAGATATTAACAACTACTCCAAAGAAAGTGATTACTGGTTAATGTAACCACATTGTAATCTCTCCACAAAACTAGAGAAGAAAAGTTGAAACTAAAAAGCTAAAAAGAGAGCTCTAGAACTAATAAGAATTTATTCATAAAAGTTGCTTCACACTTATAAAAATTTCTTTTCTATTTAGTGATATAAAAGCTAGTGACGCCTATTTTTTCCTTTTCGTGAAAGTAAGAAAATGTTTGCTTTCTAAAAATCTTGAACTAAAACAATGGATAAAAAAAAGTACCATCCCACATTGAAATTGCAGAAAACCTTTGTAGATTTTACAATCGACTAGACAGATCAATTTAAATGACACTCTAATTGAAAAAAGTTATCAAATAATTTTTTTTCTGTTTTTTTGCTTATCGAATTTTTTTACTTTTTTAATTTGTATAGTGCATCTTTTCCAGTATGTATGCAAAAACTTTTATAGGAAACCCTAAAAGAACATTTTTAAAGATTATGAATTTCTTTTAAATTTATTGTGTTTTATTTTGTTCTTTTACTGTTTCTGCTCTCATTGTTTTTCAAAAAAAATTTTATTTAAAGCTAAGAAACATTTATTAGTTAAAGTAAGAAAAATTCGCATAAGAAATTAATACATAGTTTTATTCTATGGGAATATAAATTTATTTTTACTTCATTTACACTTTTCAATGTAAACATTGGTGTATTTTGAAATTTATGAATACTTTGGTTAACATTGGTGTATTTTGAAATTTATGTGAAAAAAAAGCGTACCTTTCTGCTTTCGAGATTTGATTCAGTACCAAATAGCTCACAGAATTGGATAATTGGATCATATGAAGTCACTATTTTAGTATCGATTTAGAAAAAAGTTTATTACACTAGAAAGTTCTTTTTTCCCAGAACATCTAAATGTAGAGCTTCAAAATTCTACGGAAAATGTTCTGTCTAAGAACTAAAGATCAAACATCATTCAATAAAATGTTTGCAAGAAAGAGTTATTCACCTTGAAATGAAATCTATCAAAAACAGGTGATTATTTTCTAAATTTCTCATTTTATTTTTGGCAATTTTTTCCTCACTTTAACCAAATCAACAATATAGTTAATATTCTGTGTATTATTTTTATGCCTTAAATTTTCCGCTGAACTTTGCAAATTTGGCAACATCTGAATCCAGTCCCGGTAGCAGAAAAGATCTTTAAGTTCGTAGAACACAAAATCATGTGTGTGTGTGTGTTCAATATTACAAAATCATCTTCTCTATGTTATATGTCTATTATAATTTTCTATATGTAGTCATGAAGGTCATATTGATTTTGATTTTTGGCTTTCTCCTCCGATGTGAGAGCCGTTTCTTCAGCTGCAGTCACAATTTCGAATACTTTCCTTTTCACTTGCAACTGCAGTTGCGGTGGGAAACCATCTGTTGTGTTGTACATGCTGTTGAAGAAGTTCAAAAGTCCATTCCTCCGGCAAGCTATGATAGTTTCCTCTGGTGTCATGTCATCCATGTAGGAAGAGGTCTTCTGTCTTTTTCTTGAAAAAGAAGAACAGGAATCGTAGGCGTCGTCATCAAGTCCGCCATCTTGGCGCTTGTCTTCTGAGTATGGAGTTGCTTCGCTAAATTCGTTCAGAAATTTGTCACCATCGCAAATGAGATCACCATTTTTGCTCTGCATGTATGGAATGAGGAACTCCATTTGTTGTTGGTACCGCCAAACTCGACCGCCTTTGCTCTCTTTCTGTCGTTTTAGGGCCTCCCGAAAGTTGTCGCGGAGTTTTTTCCATTGCATTTTGGCGGCTTTGGCTGAAAGAGGAAAATAGAAGCATGATTCTTGAGGAAATATTCCACTTAGTTAAATAAACACAAAAAAACACATAATAATTCTTCTAAATGAGTTTCTTCAGTATAACCAAATGTTTCATATATTGAAATTTAAATTTCTAATATCACGTATTAAATCAAACATATTTAATTTCATGGTGTAAGGATTTTAATAACAAAACAAAGCTGGAGTATATCTAATATTTCTGTAAGCATTTTGGAGCTTATATTGAAGTCTAAATGTTTTGAAGTTAATTATTTAAAATTGAAATTTGATTCGAGAGAAAAGTTTTCTGAAATATATAAGAATGGTTTTACAGAACTTTATTTAGTTGCAGTAAGGTCACACTCCTAAAAAAATCCGGAATCCAGGGAGCAATCAGCTTAAAGCGGATTCCGAAGTACTCCATTCAGAGTTGCCATTTCTGCAATTAGAAGTAAGTGGGGAGAAAAATATATACACATATGTTCTCTTACACATTCTTTTAGATTTTGAAATGAGTCAATCGAATATTAATTTAGAAAATATCTTTCCGTGAGAAGGCATAAATTTACTTTTCTTGTGGACTCCTAAGTCTGTATAGTAAAATTTAGAGAATTAATAGCATAATACATTATGAAAAAAAATTACGATCGTAAATTTGACAAAAATGTCATATAAGGTAATCAATTAAGTTCTTACCGTTTATAATGACCAAAAAGAGAGATTTACAAAATTATTTACTCATTAATTCTCAAAGCAATAATTTTCGGCATCAAACATTTTCTGCCACGAGTTTTCATTCAAATCTTTTTGTTGTAAGACTCAATGGTACAGATGCCATGTAATCCATCATGCAAATATTGGATTTATTGGATTTTTTTTTTTTTGCGGATATTCTTGTTTATCTGACAATCTGGATCTTTATTATTTCACACAGATCGAGAATAATAACTATTATGAAGAAAATTCTATTTTGACAATCCTCTAGAATTTACATCATCACGAAGAAATTGGAATATTAAATCTGAAATAAAAATTTTTGCGAGGATAGTTCGTCCGAATATTTTTAGTGTGTTCTGTTGATTTATTGATCTTTTGGATAGTTAAATTCCATGTTTTCTCTTTTTCAATGTTTTAAATTATTTTTTTTATTAATTAATTGTTTAAAGTTACTGTTTAAAATTATGCCGAAGTATCCTATTTTAGTTTGTGTATGTCATTTTTATTACTTATAGAATTAAAAAATAAAACATCAATTTTAAATTAATAGATAATTTAATGTGATTTTTATAATTTGTATTTACATTTGAAAAATGCTGTTTCTAAATTTTCTATTTTAAAAATATTAGGTAAAATTTAAATTGTGTTTTATAATTTATATAAAATTTTTTATATAAAATTTCTAGCAATTTACCATCATTGAAAATTATTTGCAACAATGGTAAATATACTATAAGAATGCAATTCATTTTGATTACAATTGCAATGGACAACAACAATGTATTTATTCAATTTTAAATATAGACAATCATGAATTTAATTTTGATTTTTATTTTATTTTATTATTTATTTATTTTATTTTATTATTTATTTATTTATTATTATTATTATTTATTTTTTTTTGGTTGAATCCCTTATTTCCATTCACCTCATTGCCAAGAGCGATAAACTCAAATTAAATTGTCTGATATAACGCCAAGACCGATAAAAAAAAATATTATTGAAATTTTAAATTTTATATTTTAAAACGAGTTGATATAGATTTTTAAAAGGGCTAAAAAAAATCTTTCGTTAATGCTGAGAATGAAAAAATAGATTATTTTCGGATTGCGCATTGGATGCATATTTTATTCCGTATTGCGCATATTTATGTTTATTTTACATAGTACGTTAATTGCCAATTTTTCTGCTGTCGAGAAGCGGTGAATGACATTTTTACCATTTTTTTTTTTTTTTGTTTTTATTAAAATGTGCATATTAAGAAATATTACAGTCAAATAAGTAAGCGCATTTTTGGCTATTTTTCTTTTATATCAGTCAATATATTAGCAAAAATAAGAAATTGCCTCATTTCACTCTTCATAACTACGTAACATTTGATTTCCTCTCTCATATTTAATGCATCAATAAAAAAAAAAAATTAGAGACAGCTGCAATCTATCGTAAAAAAACGTGCGACCGCCAAGAAATGGCGGGTGTGACGTAAGAGTCACGTGTTATCAGAGAAGTCTATTTCAACAATTTAGAGCACGGAGGCGAAAACGAGGAGAAAGAGCCTCAATCTAGATTACCTTATTTGGCGAATTAGCACCTTTTGATGTAGAATGAAAATAAAATATGTATGTGTTATGCTTTTTCGAAGAATTCAAATACCAGAATAGAAATACTTATATTAAGCTATGTTAGACAAAACATTTAGAATGAAAATATTTTCATTTTGTCATCAAAATTTCATTATTAGATAGATTTTAGAATTTATTTCGTTCACAAGAACAGGAACAAAAACTGTTTGTAGACACCGAACGATAAATAATTCATGTGCCCAAAATTTTATATTTTCGTTGTGTTATCTTCGTAATTTTTGAGAAAATAGGGAAGGGTGAGATTTTCTAGAATATGCTTGTTGTTAATTCAGATGAAGACACTTTTTATGTAAGGAACGTCCATTTTAGACAAAAAAGAAACTTCGTAAGTAATAAATTAACTTTTTACAGCCTTTTCTTTTTTATTCAAGATACATGCTTCATCATATTACGACATACTAATATTTTAAAATGTTGAATTTATTTTAATTCATATATGTTTATAGTATGAAATGCATTGTACACCAATGGAATCATTTAAAATAATTTGAGGGAATATAAAATATTTATATTACGCTCAGTAAAATCTATCAGTTAAATAGTTTTTAAGAATTTTGATTATATAACCTATTTTATCAAAACATTTTTATGTTTAATATCAAGTAAAAAAAAAGGATAACATCAAAGACGCTTTATTAGACGCATAAAATTCATTTACTGTATTTCGAATGACACACAAGTCAAAATTGTCCAAAACTACATTGCGTTCTGCAGGTCGATTACGCTGTTTCCCAGGAGTTGAAAGCCTACTATCAGTTGTGGATTCCTTTTTAATTCTTTGGACAGTTCTATGAGAAACGCCAGTAGCAGCCGCAGTACGTTCCTGTGCTTCCTGAATTGATATCGAAAGCGAAATAGACTTTGCTTCATTTTCCAAAAATATACGCACGTTATTAACGATGTTACGTTATTTAGAACGCAATGTTTTCCCTTTTAGAGACATTTTGTGTTGTTCTGAAAAGAACTCTTTTAATACAATTAAAAATACTAAAAAGCAAGAGCGCTGAGAATACAACCTTCTAGGCTAAGTAGAAAGCAAAGATTGAAGAGGGGAAGGAAGATCGTGTTCTTCGCCAAAGAGAAGAACGGGCAAAGAATTTGTTTTAACCCTCAACTGCGTGATCATTTCAATGTTCAAACCTCTGAAAAAACGAACCCGTCCACCGGACACAAATCTCACCCGCCTTCTTGTGATGGTAGATAATTAACTGTGCCAAAAATTAGGTTGGGGAAAAAGAAATCCATTATTTTTACGTGATTTCTGTTGGTTGTCTTCCATTTTTAAAACCTTGTACTCGTAACTGAATGAATCAAACAAAAACCGCAAGAGAATATTTTAGTGTCAAATGTCACCTTTCCAACGAGCATAAATTTGAAATGGTTTGATAGATACCTCACGAAATAGCGATCACTACAGACGTCTACCGAAAAAACAATGGATAACTTTTTCCCCAAACTAACATTTAATTAAGTTTATTTTAAAATGCATATAATTTTTCTTTTAATTACGAATATAAATTATGGTGCATTTACATCAATAAAATTAAAATTTGATACCAACAGAAATATGTTCTAAAAATTATAAATATAAAATATATATGGTGTTTTTTTGTGAAATATTATCTAATTAGATATAATTTTAACCTAATTAATAATACTAAATAAATACATTTATTATTTTGTAAATATTATTTATCACTTGAAACAATTGCAATAATGTATTTTGACGTACTTATCAAATACTGATTGCACTTATTAATTGGTCAAAAATAACAGTAAATCAAAAATGGCACTTTATTTTGATTCATAATATAACAAGTATATATAAAATAAAATCAGTATTCATAATGAACAAGATATATATTTTAATACGAGTAAAATGGATCTTCAAATTAAAATTCATAACATCAAGTATTGCATTGATAGTTTTTATTTTTTTTTTTTGGGGGGGGGGGAGAATTAAGGACTGATTTTATAAATAACTATTCTAATAGTTTAAACTTTAGAAAAGTAAATGTCAACTCTTTACACGTTATGTAAAACTATATAGAAAGTTCAAACGGATGAATTGAATTATATTGAATGAATATATTTTATAATATTATACAGCATGGCTGCCGTATAATCCATCGTGACAATTTCTGAACTTTTTTGACCACAAAGAAATGTTGCCATGACGTACTTGGGACGTAATAAATTCTTTCCCGTAAAAAGCTTCGACATTAAAATAATAAATCTGAACCCGATAAATATGAAGAATACATATTTTTCATATATTAAGACTTTAAAAAAAGTATAAGAACATATTAATTTCGTGAATATAAATACAAATAAAGAACAATAATTCCAAAAACGTAAATACGAATTTTTAAGAAAATAGGAACATGAATTCTAATGTGAACATACGAACATTCGCAAAAAAATAAAAATAAATTATAAAATGACAATTAAAATGTTACCTAATAATACATATATATATTAGGTTGGGGAAAAAGTAATCCATTATTTTTTCGGTAGACGTCTGTAGTGATCGCTATCTCGTGAGGTATCTATCAAACAATTTCAGATTTATGCTCATTGGAAAGGTGACATTTGACACTAAAATATTCTCTTGCGGTTTATTTGTTTGATTCATTCAGTTACGAGTACAAGGTTTTCAAAATGGAAGACAACAAACAGAAAATTCGATACATTTTAGTTTTTCTTTTATAATGGCGAAAATGCTAACCAAGTGGCTAAAATTGTGAAGGGTATTTATCGTCCTATATATGACTGTAACAACCAGTTACGCACAATTTTGGTTTCGTCGATTCCGTTTGGGTATTTGGATGCTAAAGATGCACCTCGCATGGATACAGCATCGTCGAGAATGTCTATAAAATATCAAAAATGATTAAACTTGACAGCATGTCAGCAGTCGTAGCTTCGCATAAGACCTAAAAATCTACATGAAAACTGTTTTAAACCTTTTTTACAAAGCGAATCTGAAAGAAGTTACATAAAGTTCACGTAAAAACAATGGATTTCTTTTTCCCCAACCTAATATATATATATATATATATATATATATAATTGGTGATGTTTGATAGTAGACAAAATTCGATCATTTATGCGATTTTATCGACATTTTTGACAACGGAAGTACTTATAACAGGTGCATCATTAACATAAATTCCTGAACGGAATCCATGAAATCGAAATAATACGTTATTAGCTGTTACAGTAACGGTATGTTGAATACCAACCACAATTTCAGCCTCATGGCTTGCATTTTCTCCTTATATATATATATATATATATATATATATAATTTAAATTGTCCTTGCCGATTTAAACTAACTATAAAGAGGATGTTATGATTTATTTATTGTTTGCATAAACAATCCAATATTAATATTGAATGTGCTTTACATGCTACATAAAAAGTAAATTCATCTTTACTGAATGATGAATAAGTATTTATTTTTGAATAGCGGTATCAAGAGAGACAAATCTCCGATAATATATAAAATAACCCCTCCCACTAAGATATTGGCCAACATTTTCTTTCCAACTGCTGACTGAAGAGCTCATCCCACTGACACATTGACTTGTTTTGGATGGGTGGACAAAATTGTATATTCAACATCATTGGTGAAGACGTTTATTTGCTTTATTCACAGACCGATTATAAAAAAAATAAAGTGACGTACACAGGATCTCAACCGTAACGAAAAAAACAACCTTTATATAGTTAAAAAAAAAAAAAAAACTGTAAAATGTATTGAATATTTTTTTTGTTCTTTTATTTTTAATAACTTGTAACTCACAACTGAATGAACCAAACAAAAAACAGCAAAAAAAAATTTTTACAGCTAAATGTTATCTTCTAATCTAACATAAACCAGAAATTGTTTAATCAATACTTTTTTTTATGATATATCGAACAATGCACAATTTTTTATGAGATACCGAAAAAATAGTTGATTTTCCCACCATCCTAACATATACAATGGATTTATTTTATAATTTATTCCATTTATTAGAGCTGTAAAGCTAAAATGATTAATTTAGATTTTTACAACAACTTGGGTTTTAATCAATCGAACGTATCTAAAGAAAAAATCCGATCAACAATGAAGAGAAAACTAAGTCACGTGAATGACCTCATTTTTAATATTAATAATTAATCAACACAAAATACATATTTTAAATATTTTACATAATATCTAGACTTAACCTATAAAATGCTTAGTACATAAAACGATACCTTTGAATCAATTCGAATATAAAAATGAACTCATGTAAAATATTCATTTTTGTTAGAATCACTAGTAAATTAATTCAGGTTCCAAATTAGAAAAACGTAAATTACATTTCTTAATATATCACTTCTTACTGGTCAAAGAAATCTAAAGTTGTATAAATTTAGAATCAGTTATTCGAACTTCCAAATAAACATTGAAACAATTTCGATTTCAAATTAAATTTACTAAAAATCAAAATTTTTAACTTAAACAATCTAAACACTATTTTAATTTTTAAAAAAACATTAACATGAACAATATCCCGTTAGATGCAAATCCATTAACTAAAATGAAAGTAATCAATTAGCACGCAGTTTGAAATTTGTCACTTATAGAGTAAATATTCACGTCTTGTACTTTGTCCTCATAATTTGCTCTTGGAGTTGGGGTGTGGCTATATAAGATCCAATCAAAATATTCAATTAGGTACTAAAATATAAATGTCGGAATATTAATAAGCGATTAATAAGTACTTTTCCATTAAAATTTAGTTGCTTCAATTTCAGTACAGTTTTTTATCATTAATATAGAAAAGATTTCCTTAAAGTTATTATACATGGTAAAAAAAATTAATTTTTATATAGGATAAATATTTGAAATAAAATTCAGTAAAGGTTATAAATATAAATTTCCAAGCATAAATTTCGAGAAAGACTGAAAGTAATTTCATCTTTGAGCATTTTTTATTAAAATGCTACTGATTTACTATCAAAATTAACATAATATCTTTTTATTTTTTACTTTAATGATTGAAAATTAATTTCAGCGTTAAAAATTTCGAATGAAATTCAATAAAAAAAATTTCTTATACAATTATTTTATTTTAAAAAAAAGACTTTATTGAATTTTATTTTAAATTTTTAACGATAACCAATTAGAATTATTTTGTCTGAATCATATTCTATTAAATCAATCTGGATTCGAGAGTTCTATTGTGCAAAATTTCTTGAATAAGTCTAGAAACGAGCGAAAATAAATAACAGTGACATACCATCTGGATAGCCAGTTGCCATGGCGACCGTTACCCATGCCTTTTCCATAACATCGAAATCTTTGTAGGAGGAATGCCCCATATCCCAAAGGCAAGGAAAACTTTTCACTTGTTCTATGAAGTCTTCCATACTTTGAAAGCAACAAATTAACTATTTCTTGAGAGTTGCACACGAATCTAATTCGAACACAACAGAATAGGCGCAAGAGCGTGTGTACTCTATCGATCTATAACTGGTTATGGAAAAGAGACGATAACCCAGCTCCGAATGGCATCGCCTCGCCTGTCTAGCTAGACACAGCGCCACCCTGAGGGCAACGGGGTCGGAGCCGACAGAGAATGCGGTCCTGCAGAGAGGGACAATTTGTTATTTTTGTAGCCCGTCACACAAGAATGAGGAGAAAAGAAGATTCTAGACTTTCCCCTCAAAGCAATTTTCTATAAGAATTTTACAATCAGCTCCTGTCCCGACTTCAAAGTGTTTATTTAAAGACAACAATTTCCAATCTCATATACTTTTAGAAAAATAAAAGTTAAAGTTAATAAAAAAATTATATAAAACGACAATTTAAGCAGACGATAAACGAAATAATATTTTTTGTAGCAAAAGCAGTTAAACAATTTGAAATGTTCGATTTTCCTTTCATAATTTAAATTATTAGTTTTCTTATATAATATATCCAAAAATAAAGAAATAAAAATAATTGTTTCATGATGATTTTTCCATTAGAGGAAACAAAATTTTATTTATTTATTTTTTTATATCTCATTTATTGATATTGAACAGCAAATCACTTGCTTCGCAAAAAAAAAAAAAATGTCCGTCAGAAGTAGTGGTCGGTGAGTATATTTGACAACAAATCGGAGTAAATTTGAATTTTTGATTAGAATAGAATTGCATTTCATATCCATCGATTCTGGTCCATTGAATTATTTTTCTAGTGTACTAAATACCAAGTATCTGAAAACATCTTATTTTACAATTCCAAGAATGTAAATTCTTGCAACTGTAAAATACACTTTGACTAGGAAACTAATTTGGAATTCTTGGAGAAAATAAACTTGGAATTCTAGGAAAACATGTCAGAACAAATTATACTAGAATTTTTTAAAATTCTTTATAATGTAGTGATTCTGACAACAGCGAGATGGTGCTGTGGAAGCAGCGAGACGTCATCAGGCATTGATTTGAAAAAAAAGGAATGATGGTGGCTGTGGAGAATGATGGAAGAGTGTGTTTTCGTTTACCATAATTTCGTGTAATTTTATGTGTTTGGTGCATTCCTAGAAGATAATAAATAATTGGATGACAATATAATGGATATTTCAATGATTGAAGAAAGAGCTCATCAGACATAAGCAAAAATAGAGAACTTCAACATTGCTTGAAATTCATTTAGGATATTGAATAACTAGAAAAAGACCTCATCATCTGGAAAGGATAAAAACACTTGTATCTTCGTCTGGAATTCATTTGCGGATATTCAATAATTGAAAGCGTTTATCTAGACCTGGATAAAGATTGACGGTAGCATCATTGCCAGAAATTTATTTATATATTTTCATTAATTGAACGACCTCATCATATGGGAAGGACAAAGTTAACTGATTGTGTAATAGCTGAAATTTATCGGTGGATTATTATTAAATAAAGAGCCGTCCAACCTGTCTAGTGGTTAGCGAACCTGATTACGAATGGAGGATCTGGGTTCGAATCCCGTCTCGGGCATGGATGTCCTTTCTTTCTCTCTTTGACCTTTCTTTGTGTGTGAATGGTTGCCTATCCTATAAATGTGTACCTATGTCATATGTGTACTGAGGAAGTCGGACTCCACACCAAATACGGTTCAGTTGGAAAAATAGAGAAGCGCACCCCATATTGACAGCCTGGCTGGCACACGACAACAACATTAAATGAAGAAAAAAATTCCTTATCAGTCAGGATAAATATAGATGTTGCTTTAATTATACTGGGTACCATTATTACTTCAATATTAAGTATTTTTGATGGAAGTTAAAAGAAAATCGATAATATTAGGTTGAGAAAAAAGCGATCCATTATTTTTAAGTGAAATTCAAGTCTTTATTGACATGTTTTTGATTAGCATTGTGTAAATGATTTCAAACTGTTATGTGGCTGGTCTTCAGTTTTTGAACTCCTAACATTCTAGTCCACTTCGAACATTTTTGTGATTTTATCGATATTTTTAACGATGGCTTTACCTGTGTGAGGTGCATCTTTAAAATCAAATATACCAAATGGATTCCATAAAATTAAAATTATACGTCATTGGCTGTTACAGTATTGGAACCATAAACATCATTCCTATTTTATACTGCCTGATTTCTATTTTTGCCTTTATTAAAGAAAAACTGAATGTACTGGATTTTCTTTTTGTCGACTTCCATTTTTTACACCCTGTGCCTTATAATTGGGGGGACCAATTAAAAAAAACAGCAAAATATTCTTTTAGTGTGAAATGTGACCTTTCCAACAAACATACATCTGAAATTGTATGATCGATACTGAACAAAATATCGAACACTACAATCATCGAACGAAAAAATAATGGATTTCTTTTTCCCCAGCATAATATTAGGTTGGGGGAAAAGAAATCCATTATTTTTACGTGAACGTTTTGTAACTTCTTTCAGATTCGCTTTGTAAAAAGGTTTAAAACAGTTTTCATCTAGATTTTTAGGCCTTGTACGAAACTACGACTGCTGACATGCTGTCAAGTTTGATAATTTTTGATATTTTATAGACATTCTCGACGATGTTGTATCCATGCGAGGTGCATCTTTAGCATCCAAATACCCAAACGGAATCAACGAAACCAAAATTGTGCGTAACTGGTTGTTACAGTCATATTAAGACGATAAACACCTTTCACAATTTTAGCCACCTGGTTAGCATTTTCGCCGTTACAAGAGAAAAATTAAAATGTATCGAATTTTCTGTTTGTTGTCTTCTACTTTTAAAACCTTGTACTCATAACTGAATGAATCAAACAAAAAACCGCACGAGAATATTTTAGTGTCAAATGTCACCTTTCCAACGAGCATAAATCTGAAATTGTTTGATAGATACCTCACGAGATAGAGATCACTACAGACGTCTACCGAAAAAATAATGGATAACTTTTTCCCCAAACTAATATAATTTTATATAATTATCTTGAATTTAAATAATAAAATACATACAATCTAAGTTCAAGATAACTCCCTGTCCAAAATGTTCTAGAAACACTTTATTGAACTAATTTATTTATTGTTAGATACCATCGGCATTCTCCAAGATCAAATATTTCGAAACTTTGGTCTATGGTTATAATCTCGAGGCTCTAAAGTTCTGAATCATCTATATAAATTACTTCAGCACCATGCAGCGGCAACTAAGGTAAATTATCTTTGCTTTTTGATTTATAAGAAAGATACGCATAAATGTTTTAAGAGAGGAGAGATATGCTTACTTCATGTCTGAGATAGAATATCCTTCACACACGTGGTAACAAAATCTTTTGTGTGTTTAGAAATCTCGCTCACGTGTCCTTACATCCTCTTTACGCCCAAAAATGAAAACTGAGCTGTCTTTTAATCAACTTTATCGCTAAAAAGAGCAGATAACAATCTGAACGTTAAATCAAACATTTCGTCCTTTCACAACGAGCATCTTTCGATTTGGTTAAGACTTCTTTTTTCTGTGGACAGAAGACATTTTAATCTTTTTTGATGAGATGGGGTAGATAAATGGTTTTGCTCCATAATTTATTTTTCGTCATGTTTGAGTAAGTTTACATTTTCGGCAAATATTGTAAATTCCTCATTTATGAAATCATTTATCATTTATATAAGTACCATATATATTATACGATATAGAAATGATAATGAAGTTATATTTTCTTATCACACCTGTAAGTTAAGAGATCGTCGTCAAGAAAACTTTGATACTGGTAAAGAGAATTTTAATTTTAATATTTATTAAAGGATAAGCAGACAGCGTGTTATATCATGATACATAATTTTAAAAATTTCGTGTCAATTAATGTAATAAATGTTTATTGTAGAATCACAAAATTATTTCTTATTATGCTTATTCCGTATCGATTTTTACGGATTCTTATTAATTTCGCAAATTTAGTATGGGTATATTAAATTAAGAAAAAAAAATGTGCTAGATGCATCTTTAATATCAAAATTGGCTGAGATTTACTGTAGGGTCACCCTTGGCGTAATTTTTCCACATTTGCCGATAAATAACATTTTCTAGCAACCTAACCATTTTCGACCAATCGCAGATGAGGGATTCTGATTAATCAGGCAATATTTTTCAATATTCTGTTTAATTTTTGACTTTGGTTATGCAAAATGGCCAGATTTTAGGTGAATTTTTCAAAAAAGTGCCAAGGGTGACCGTACAGTAAATTTTTACCTCAAAATTATCCAAACTAAATCGACGATACCGAAATTGCACGTAACTGGCTGCTACAGTAGTCACAATTTCAATCGCGTAACTTGTATTTTATCCTTAATCAAAGAAAAGTTATAAAATGTGCCGAATTTTCTCTTTGTTGATATCCATTCCGTATCTCATAAATGAATGGACCAAATAATTTTTTTAGAGCTAAATGTCAACTTTTGAGCTAGCATAAATCTGAAATTGCTTGATCGATTCTTTATCAGGGTCGATCACAATAGCTCTCTACCAAAAAAAAAAAAAAAAAAAAAAAAAAAAAAAGAAAAGAAAAAGGATTACATTTTCCCAAAAAATGCAATATGTTTTAGACTGTCTTTTCTCTTCCACCAAAACCACTAAACAGACTTTCACTTAGGACCACAATCAAGTGATAGAGTCTATACCTGGAACTGGAACTTAAACTATATTACTAACTATTAACTGGAACTGGAACTTTTGATTTCGCTATCTGACAGGGGTGGAAATTCGGAGTAGTTGAGTCCGAGAAAGAAGAAGGATTGTTTGGTTTATTTTTGATTACCAAGGGTAGTTAAAGCCCGGTCGTAAATCTTTTGAAAAAACATGAAAAAATGTCTAAATTAATGTTTGTCTGTAGTTGCTAATAAACATGTTGTCTTAAAAGTGAGTTTTGAGTCATTCAACTGTCCTGGAGATGACAGGATCGCGAGAACATGACATTCTCTAGCTGCACGATGGTGCTCAGTTGGGTTTGGTATAGAACTCGCTCCTTCTCAGCCACGGGAACAGCTCCTTCTGTTTGTCGTGGAGGTCAATAAAGAGGAAGTGATCAGATGTCCAATTCGCCACTCCTCGTGGTTCAAGAAATGAGTCACATGGTATTCCGGATGGTTCAAAGTAAATATCCTACGCCATCATAAATAATAACATTGTTGAGCTCCAGTGAAGAAAATGCTAATTTTTATAGCATGTCTACTGTTCGCTGTTGAATGTCATTAACGGAAAGTTTTAAGTGGTTTGATTCTCAATTTTCAAAAACTGGCAGAATAGTTAGTTGCTCTTCTCGCTCTCGTATACAAACAAAGTCAAAAACTCAACCAAAAATATGGAATTCATTTTAAACGATTTTCTCGCTAGTACACGGAAGAAATTTCGAACTTTCACCCAATGGACTAGGACAGATTGTAGGGATAAATGAATCTTTCATGTCTGGAATGTAAAGGGATCGATACCTGCTGAATACCATCATAATGAATAGTTCTCTGCACGTTAAATGCTTCGTGGAATCCAATGTCCCTCCACTAGTGTGGTGTGAAACTAAGTACTAGTATCGATGTCGCATAAAAATTACAGATCCATTGTGTTTAGTATTTTTTGTTGGTAGAAAAATTATAATGGTTTGTATCACCATTGTGATATACTATTTTTCATGAATAATTAATTTCAACTAATAGTTGATTGATGAAATTCCTCAGAAAATGGCTTTATCGAGTACTAGTGGTAGAATAGCCTTTTCAAAGCATAAGGTTTCGAGTTCGCCATCGCTAAACAATAGGAAAATGGATGTTGAGCTCCTGACCTCTGGATGCATGTCTGTTGGGGTGAGTGCTTGGGAGTTTCTCGTGTTTCTTCCCAATTTTCATGCCATATCTTCTTATGTGACACCACAATATGATCCACTATCTATGAAAAGTGCTCCCAGGAGGCAATTTACACTATATGAAGGCTAAAAGTTTTATAATGCCGTTAGATTGCAATTTCATTCAAAAATGACCAGAAGATGGCAGGAGTGACCTGCTCAGTGAGGGAATTCGTTCTCGTTATCAGAATACAGTGAGTTCGAATCCTGACCTAATAGAAAATCTTCGTGTTCGCTAATGGTGGTTGGAGCATGTTAAATATATCGTGATCACAATGTCGTCCATGTGAAATGATACCTCTAGAAGTCTTCTGTTTGGTCCTTGTTTCTAAATTACGAAGACCTACCTATTTCGGAGCTACAATGGCACAATCAATAGGTGCCTCACTATTTAAGGTGCCATTACTTCCGCCGTTTGGTGAGCTGCAAAGTGGAAATTGAAGCTGAATAAAAAAAATAATTATTCCATACCTTAAATTTCAATGAATTTCAAACATCATTTGCAATTTTTTTTATTCAATGTATTTTGTACTTTAATTCAAAATTTTTAATTGTAGAGAGAACTAAATATTTTTAACATGTTTATGCATAGAATTCGAAAGATTCTTAATTCTTAGAATTCAAAATCTTGATTCGAATTTGATTCGAGGAAACTGGAGTCTTCATAAAAGCATTTTAATGCACAAATGAAACATATTTAAACTTTCATATTTTTTTTACAGAAAAAGAGCTTTATAATTTACGAGGTTACCAAGATTCAAAATACAAAGGTTACCAGGAATTAAATTTAATCGCCAATATTTATCGCCCAATATTTCGCCAAACCAACGGGTACCCATTTCTACACCGAATACAAATAAAGATACAAATAATTACATGTTTGTTAAATTTTATATTTATTTTTATTACATATCAATGCATCAAATAGCTTGCCTTTTATTATGCAATTGTAAATAGCAGATGTACTGATAAACCATTTTTTTTTATCAACTTTACAGCTGCAGTTAAAATGCGATTAATGATTTTAAATGCAGCTGTAACAATGGAAAATCAAATTCTAACGATCATACCCTTATTTTACCCTGTGTGATAACTGATTTTTTCTTCTTTTTTTCTTTTTCTTTTTTGGCAGGTGATTACTTAAAAAAAAAAAAAAAAAAAAAAAAATGCACACGGAAAAATTTGTCGAATTTTTAATTTAATTGTATTCGCTTTAAGGTTCACCGTAAAGCTCTATTTTTTTTTTATTTATTTTATTATTTTTATTTAGAGTTTCTGGGATTATATGAAAATTAAAAATAAAATGCTGTATTGATAAGTAGCTCGGTGGCCTAACCGAGATAATAAAGTTTAATTACTATTGTGTGTGCCTGTAACTGTAACGCTTAAGAAAATCTGAAGAAATTAACATTATAAAAGAAAAATTGCATCTTAGATTGATGAAATTAGTTTCTTAAAATAAAGAATTCTAATAGAAGTATCATGTTAATTTTGAAAATAATTGCTTGTCTTAACCATTTTGCCGTTTATTTCTGAAATTTATTATTACAAAAAAATATCACTATATTCAATTATTATATACACATAAACAGTTTTAAAAATACACATAAGAATTGATACTAAACCATTTTTTAAATAAATGTATGTTTAAACAATCTTATGCTTACATTAAAAAATCAAAATGTGTATAGCATAAAATTATATTTTTTTAATTAAATTTTTCATTTGATTTTATTTATTTTTTTATTTCTAAATATTTGAGAATATGTTTGAATGATAAATATTCTAGCTATATAATATTGGAAGTATTAAAGTTATGTAAGTATTATAATGTGTGAACAATTTCTTCTATTACGAACTTATTGATAATATCAATACAATCAAATGATGGATTTTTTTATATGGGATTTACAATTTGAATTATTGACCCGATTTTTTAATTGTTACATATTTTTATTTAAATTTATTATTTTATTAAATTGCTTGCATGAAAAAAAAACTCCATGCGTCGGCCGGGAGTCAAACCCGGGTCAACTGCTTGGAAGGCAGCTATGCTAACCGTTATACCACCGACGCTTGGAAATGTAGTATTTTTAGTAAATAAATAACAAAATGTAAGTTATTCAAGAAGGTATATTTTTATTTATTTTTTTATTTGAGGAAAAGGGTATAAGCAAAACAAATTACTTTGTATAATTTCAATTTAAAATAGCAAATTGAATTAATGCTTTTTTTTTAATTTTTCAGCTCCGAATAAAAACACACTCTTTGATGAGATAGACAGCAGTACATGCAATAGTTTTTGCTCGAATTCGCATCGTTAATGTACGTTTTGAACAGTAATAAATTACATTTTGAACAGTAATTAATTTGCATTTAAAGTTTTCTGCAAAATTTTACATTTTGAATACATGTATTATAATATTATGTTGAATATGATAGGCTTTATAAGTTATTGAATATAATTATTTGACTATTAAGCCAAAATTGAGTGAACTTAGCAAGACCATAATTTTATTTTACATACAGTGTGTGTTGTTCCATAAGACACCTCAGGGAATTTCTAACATAAAATAATAAAAAACTGTGCAGTTTGTAAAACTAATGAACATTTGATAATTTTTATTTCTCTTTTGAATTAATTGTGCAACACAAAAATAAATGATTCTGAAAAAGAAATAAATAAATAATATTAAGGGTAAAAGTTTACAAACGGGTACCCCCTTTTATTTTTTGACGCCAAGATGTGAGTAACAAAATGGCAGCTGCCGTTACACAAAAGCCAAACTAAGATAAAATTAAATGCTTTGTCACAGTTTTTATCATAAAACATAAATTATTTAATTTAATTACACCTTTTGATAAGTTAATGCAACTAAGTTTATTAACAATTTTCATATTTTTTACAGAAAAAGTGCTTTGTAACTTACCAGGGTTACCAAGGTTCAAAATACAAAGGTTACCAAGAATTAATTTTAATCGCCAATATTTATCGCCAATCCAATGGGTACCCATTTCTACATCGAATACAAATTAAGATACAAATCGATGACTGATTAATGTTTTCTGTTTGGTTTCGGATTAATAGTATCAATACTCAAAACTTCTTGCAGTTATAAGTACTTTCAAGGTTAATAATGACAGGGTCACTTTGAGACCAAAACAAATAAACAATAAAAAAAGCTTAGAGCAATTGTTAAATCGGTTAATAAGCAAGATTTAGATTTAAAATATTTCGAAAGATTTAAAACATTGCGTATGTAAGCAGATACTGGTTCACTACCTCAAATTAATAAATTATTTCTAAAACGCGTGTACATATTTCTCGAATGCTTCACGAAACTATATTTTCCTAAACAATCATAATAATCTTGACGAAAGTTTTATTTTAGGGATATAGCTTCAAAAATTAGTAAAATAATGTGGCACATATTTATTAAAATTTAACTTTAGAAAACGAGGATTCTTTTTTTTTTTTTTTTCACTTCTGAAATGAAGTAGAATTTAAAAAAAGAAAAACGAAACTAAAATGAAAGTTGGCTTTTTGTTTTTGAAAATTGACGATTTTGGCTTATTGAACGCCTTGAGAATAAAATGATTTACTAATTTAAATACCCCCAGTGAACCCCCTTTTCGAAATAGACTGCTCTTGTTACTACAACAATTGTCACTACCTAGACCACTTGGCGGGAGCTGTTCTTACTAATTCGCCAAATCTGTTGGCTTTTGCAGGCTCTACTCCCTGCAGAAAACATGTGGACAGCTTTAGACAAAATTTTACGATTTGGAAAAACGATATTTACTTAACTTTAACTTTGAAATGAGGTTACACGTATAGGTTAGCTACAATCAAATCCAAAGAAGTGTAGAACGTTTCAAAATTAGCTTTAGTGACGAAGTTATTTAATATTAAAGCAAGGAATATTTTTAATAGGGGATCCAATGCGTTTGTGGTTGTCCATGCATACTTCCTCGTAACTAGGCCAGAATTTGGTGGAAGCAGCCTGAAGAATGACGTCATTTAGAAGCAGGGACACAGCAGAAGAGACCCCAGTCAACACCCCTGTATTCTAGGGGGTGTTGCCGTGACCTTCGAGACTCGAGTAGTCTCGAAGGTCACGGTGTTGCCCCAGTTCCAGTACTTGATATGACTAGTGTCTCGAGATAGAGCCCGGAAAGTCGGCTCCAGATAGGAATTCAAGCGCATGCGCACTTGAAAGTGGTTGCAATGATGAAGGTATGCAATGTGAATATTGTTTAGATTAAATTTTAGCAATCTTATTATTTCTTAGGTCTTAAACAAATTTAGAATGTTGTTAGCTAGTCGACTTATCTATTTATCTTTTATAATTATTATCAAAATAAGTGTATGAATATTATAATATAATTTAATAAAAATAATTATTTACGATGTTATGGACCAAATATGTAAATTTGTAGATATTAAATTAACTAGCCTTCGTATAGGACACACACGTTTCACACATAGACATCTATTTATAATTGAATCCATAGTGTGAAACGTGTGATGAACCATTTACTGTATTTCATATTTTAATTTTATGCCCTTATTTTAACGTTTAGCGTTTTATATTTTTTGATACAGACATGTAACTATGCATGATTTAGTGGAGGAGTCTCCCCACAGAAACCTTTTTGCATTTTTGAGATCATTTGGCTTTATTAGTTTTATTTAAATTTTATACTTTGAATTTGGCTGATTTTCATTCTATTATTTATACGTATTTGGATTTTAATTAAAATATATACCTGTATTTTTGTATTTTAACCTTTATATTGAATTGAGTTTTATACAGGGTTTTCTTTAAAATTTAATTTTTGGCGCAACTTGTCCTTTTTGGATCTTGCGCCATAAAACCCTACCAACCAATCAACTACCTATTTAAAGTGTCTCAGCCCTCCTTAGTGAATACAGAGGATCTTAGGTTAACTCAGGATTCGAACTTATGACCTTCAAAAATTGACAACAACGCGCTTATCAACCATGATATCGCGAGCTTCTTATGAAATCGTAGCAATGCATGATGGGTAAGAGAATTCTATATAATTTTTTAATCATATTAATCGATTATCATAAGTTAAAATCGGAGTACCCATTTTATACATCAACAAGCTATCCGGAGAGATTAAAAACAAACAACCGAATTTACTGAATGTTGACCCAGGGTGGCGCAGGAAGAAATTCGAATGCCTTGGTTGAAGCCCCAGATTTAATGGATTACTGTAAAAATAAGGCTTAAAAAATAATTTATAGAAAGGTCAATATTGATTCAAGAAATGCTAGCGTGTACTCATAGATAATGAAGGAATTTTATTTATTTGATTATACTTGAAGAAAAAGAAGACAGGTTTTCTTTTCTTTTCATTCTCCATCAGTAACTAAAACAACTGAGGTGAATGACCTACTTTTCTTTACATTAATCTCTTAAAGAAGATCTTCTTTTAAAGCGTCGGTGGTATAACGGTTAGCATAGCTGCCTTCCAAGCAGTTGACCCGGGTTCGACTCCCGGCCGACGCAGATCTACTTTTTTTTTTTAGATAAATTTTTTTCCTTACAAAATGTTTTTTTTAAAATCTTATAAGTAATTTGTATAATATGTTAATTTAATGCAATGTTAGAAAAAGGAGATTATATCTTCTGTACTATCTAAATATTACAGAAGATATAATATATATATATATATATATATTTGGTACAGCTGTATATCTATTATATTTGGGACCGCTGTCATAATCTGTTGCAGTGGAATTTTGAATTAAATCAATTTGTCAATAACATTTCCAGTTTTTTTCTTTTTCTTTTTTTTTTTTTGTATTTAGATTTTTAAATTCTTTTGGAAGTATCAAGAATATTCTACAAATTAATATAAAGAAAATAAGTATAAATTGCCATATTTAAGGATATCTGACTATAATATGTTTCGAACATTGAATTTTTATTTGTTCGCTTAAGCATGCCTATGCATACTAAATTCATTTCGTGAAAGCTTTTTCATAAATAATATTTCTTGACATTTTTAAGACTTTGTTTTATTACAAATTCTTAAGCGAAAAAAAAAAATGAGGTAGAAAAGGTATTTTTTTTTCATGACATCGATGTAAAGGTTATGATACCTGAAGTAAGATAAATAGATATGAGATCGAAAGACGAAGTCTATACCTGAGTTGGCGCCTAATCTTCCCACTAAACCCCACAACAGCAATGAGATATAGAAACCTATAAAACATTTAAATGAAATATACTATTGTCTAGCGTGACTTCTCGTACTTTTTGTTTAACAAGTATTAGCTCGTTTGCTTAATAGCGGCTAGAAGTGAGCCCGAAACTTTTCAATCCGAATAGCGCCGACCTACCATTAATTAAAATTAAGTCCACTGTGGAAAAGAAGGAAGAAAACAGTTCAATTATTTGAACCTGAAATCTTGGCAAGTTTTATTCACTAATGATGCCCAAAGTATTAAGTTAAATATTAAAACAATATTGACCGAAGACTATAGGAAAATTGTATTAATATTAATTTTATTAACATTAAAATTTTTATTGGCATAGTTGATTCAAAATTTTGATCTAATTAGACAGATTATTTTAGCTGTGTTTGTATAAAATGAATATTGGGAAAGGAATTATTTTCATCAAACGGGCTAAGTGGTATTGTCCCTAATCGTGTACTGACTCACCAGCAAAGATGTTTCTTTGAGATAAATTTTTCTTTCTCGGGAAAAAAAAAAAAAAAAAAATGGTTATTTGCTCGGTTCAGCAATTTTAAAACAGCTCAATATGTCTCAAGAAATAAAAATAATCAATATTCTTATCATTGAAAATAAAAGATAACATATTGTATTTCATATTGTATAAAGGCCGCAGTAGTCTGATTGGATAAGGTGTGCGTTCTCGAAATCCGGAGATAATGAGTTCGAATCACGACCGACCAAAGATCCGTTGTGTTCACTGAGGTAAGCTGGAGAACTTCAACCATATCCTCTATGTGAAATGATATCTTTCGGGATGGTATGCCAAGTCTGAAGGTCTTCTGTTTGGTCCCTGCTTCTACATTACAAAAACCCACTCAATTTCGGGGAAGCGATATTCCACCCACTGGGTTCCCCACAATATCAGTTGATAGCAATTCGGTTCCTTATAGTGCTGAATGGTGTAAATCCTATATATATATATATTAGTTTGGGGAAAAAGTAATCCATTATTTTTTCGGTAGACGTCTGTAGTGATCGATATCTCGTCAGGTATCTATCAAACAATTTCAGATTTATGCTCGTAGGAAAGTTGACATTTGACACTAAAATATCCTCTTGCGGTTTTTTGTTTGATTCATTCAGTTATGAGTACAAGGTTTTAAAAAGGGAAGACAACAAACAGAAAATTCGATACATTTTCGTTTTTCTCTTGTAACGGCGAAAAAGATAGCCGGGTGGCTAAAATTGTGAAAGGTGTTTATCGTCCTATATAAGACTGTAACAACCAGTTACGTACAATTTTTGTTTCGTCGATTCCGTTCGGGTATTTTTGATGTTAGAGATGCACCTCGCATGTGGATACAGCATCGCCGAAAATGTCTATAAAATATCAAAAATGATCGAAGTGAACCGCATGTCAGCAGTCGTAACGTGCAAGACCTAAAAATCTACATGAAAGCTGTTTTAAACCTTTTTACAAAGTGAATCCAAAAGAAGTTACAAAAAGTTCACGTAAAAATAATGGATTTCTTTTTCCCCAACCTAATATATAATAAAATAAACAACTGAATTTACTGAAAGTTCACCCAGAGTGGCGTAGGAAAAAATTCGAATGTCTTGGCTGAAGCCCCAGATTCAATGGTTTGTTGTAAAAATAAGGCTTAAAAATTAATTTATAGAAATGTGAATATTGATTCAAGTAACGCTAGTGTGTATTAATAGATAATGAAAGAATTTCATTTGATTACTCTAAGAAAAAAAAGACGAGATTTTCTCTTTTTTTTTTTTTTTTTTTTTTCTACTTCAATAACTACGAAAACGACTGAGGTGAGTAGCCTAGTTTTGCATAGATTCATCTTTTAAAGAAAGTCATCCTGTGTCGCGTCGGTGGTATAACGGTTAGCATAGCTGCCTTCCAAGCAGTTGACCCGGGTTCGACTCCCGGCCGACGCAGATCTATTTTCTTTAGATAAATTTTTTCCTCACAAAATGTTTTTTTTTAAGTCTTATAAGTAATTTATATAACATGTTAATTTAATGCGATGTTAGGAAGACAGAGATATCTTCTGTAGTATTTAGTTATATTTGGTAGAGCTATCACAATCTTTTGCGGTGAAATTTTGAATTGGGTTAATTTGTCGATAACATTTCCCGTTTTTTTTCTTTTTTTTTTTTGGGGGGGGGGCTACTTAGAACTTTAAATCGTTTGGAAGTATCAAGTGTATTCTGTGCCGACTACTCTGTCTAGTGGTTAGCATGTCTGACTACGGGTAGGGAGGTCTAATCCCGGTTCAGGCATGGATGCCTTTCTCTCGTTCTATCCTTTCTTTGTTTTTTCCTTGTATGAATGTAGTATGAATGGTTGCCTACCCTATAAACGGGTACCTATGGCATGTGTGTTCAGAGGTCATGTCAAGCTTCGGCCCTTGTGGTTCCTCTCCAAAAAAGAAGCTGCAAACTACCCTATGCTAGATCTTCTGGACTTGGTGTGGGCTTTCCTGCACCAGGGGGATAAGCAACAACAACAAATATAGTTCCATTGATCATTGGTCATCTTCGATGATAAGAATCGATGTATGTCCTATGATTACTCTTTTTGTTTACTTAAAACAATAATTCACTACATGGGGATTTGTTAAGGCAGAGAGCAACTTACCTTGAAAGATATGATGAGATATTACAATATGTTCCTTTCTCTGCAAACCTGAAGCAACTAAACCGCCACCCAACCTGTCTAGTTGTTAGCGTAACTGACTACGGATAAGGAGGACCTGGGTTCGAATCCCGGCTCGGGCATGGACGTACTTTCTCTTTCTCTCTCTCTCTGTGTTTCTTGTCCTTTCCTCAGATGATGGATGAATGTGGCCCGCTCTATAAACGGGTTTGTGGTGGTGTGGCGTGGGTGATGCTACTCGTACCTCCGTGACTCGGTTCACAGATCGGGTAACGATAAAATGAGTAGCAGTTTCTGGCCTTGTTGCGGCAAATGGGCTAATGTATACGTACTTGCTCAAGAGTGCCCGCCATTAGAAACAAAAAATTTGTTTCAATTGCCAGATTTAAGGATATCTGACTATAATTTATGTTTCGAACACTGAATTTTTGTTTGTTCGCTTAAGCATGCCTATGTATACTAGTCCGAATTCATTTTGTGAAGGCTTTTTCATAAAAAATATTTCTTGCAATTTTTAAGACATAGAACTTCTTAAGCGTAAAAAAAAAAAAAAAAAACCCAGGTAAATAGCTACATAAAATCTGATTTAGTTAACCAATTTAAAAAAAAAAAAAAAAAAGTCTGCCATTCAAAAAATTTTTAACATTGAAACATGGCTCTGAGCGTAAGACTATGTACAGATTGTTGTATGAAAATTATTTGGGAAATACAAAAGGAAGTTGGAAAGGTGACATTTGACACTAAAATATCCTCTTGCGGTTTTTTGTTTGATTCATTCAGTTACGAGTACAAGGTTTTAAAAATGGAAGACAACAAACAGAAAATTCGATGCATTTTCGTTTTTCTCTTGTAACGGCGAAAAAGATAGCCTGGTGGCTAAAATTGTGAAAGGTGTTTATCGTCCTATATAAGACTGTAACAACCAGTTACGCACCATTTTGGTTTCGTCGATTCCGTTTGGGTATTTGGATGCTAAAAATGCACCTCGCATGGATACAACATCGTCGAGAATGTCTATAAAATATCAAAAATTATCAAACTTGACAGCATGTCATCAGTCAAGACCTAAAAATCTACATGAAAACTGTTTTAAACCTTTTTACAAAGCGAATCTGAAAGAAGTTACAAAAAGTTCACGTAAGAATAATGGATTTCTTTTTCCCCAACCTAATATTTAATTCTAATTGATGAAGTTTGGATATATTTATCTGACTCTGAAACAGAAAAAGATAGATTTATTATTTGAAAAAAAGAAGAGGAAAAGACTTGTTTACAAGTTGGTTTAAAGAAAACAAGAAAAGTTTATCTAAAGCTTTTATGGTTATAGCTGGATTTTCTTGGAACGAAAAACTTAAAATAAAGAATAGAAAAAAATCTCAAAATTAATTCGGATTACTTTCACAAGTATGTTCCAGCTTCTATTTTTAAAGAGATAGTTCCATACCTATATCAAAACTATCTTCGTGGTTCTAATTTCCATTAGGATAAGATTCCAAGCCATAACTTTAAATTTACAGCCAAGTGATAACTTTCTATTTTTTGAAAAATAAGAAAAGAAATCGGAAAACTGGAAATGAAACTATTCCTTTTAAATGCATCTCCCCGAAATCCTTTATGTACCAATTATAGAATTTGTGTCACTTTTTTTTGGAACTTTAAAAAAAGTTCCTTATAAGCAGCATTTCAAGCATCGGAGGGACTCGAGATAATTGTGAAGAAAGAGTAGAACAATACCAGATTTGATATTTAATAAAAAAGGTTTTTATCTTGGAAATCAATATATCACGTGATAGTTCAAAGAAAGCCATCAGAATGAACTATAAAATTCTTATATTTGATTCTACATATATCTTAGCAGAATCATGTTAAAAATGTGTTTTGTTTATAATTAAATGCCATAATATTCCATAACATCGATCACTGATTATCTTCTACGTGTTGATAATAAGTAAAAATGCATGTCTTCCAGTTTGTGTACTTATAAAAACTGTGCATTTTCTTCATGGAGCTTTGTGAAGCCAAAGAGCAGCTTAACTGAAAAATTCCTTATTCCGGAATAAGGAATTTTTTATTTTATTTTCACAAGCCACTAAATCTCGCTAAATACCTGCTCATTTTTCATGCTGTCAATTGCTGTTATCGACATCTGAGATTCAAATCTTTCGTCCACGCTTCACAACCTATAAAACTTTTGACAGTGGAGAGATATAAAGCTTAAGGCTGTTGTAATGCATTTAAATACCGACAGCAAATTTCTTTTATAGATAGTAGTCCATTTTCACGTGTTTTAAGAAAGAAACCAGAAGAACTCGACGAGCACCAACATCGACCCATGTGTATGTAGAAGACGCCTATAGATTTTAAACCTACATGCTCTTTCCCTAAATGATGGTCTTGAACTGTTGGAAGGAGGTATGTTGTTACACTGATAGGAGGGGGAAAAAAAAAAAGAACACTATCTAAGAAATTTTTTTCTGGTTACCATACATTGATTATTTTTAAAATTTTTTTTATTTCTAATGGTGGGCACCCTTGAGCAAGTAAGTACATTAGCCCATTTACAGCAACAAGGCCGGAAACTGCTACTCATTTTATCGTTACCTGGTGGGCACCTGTGAACCAAGTCACAAAGGTACGAGTAGCATCGCCCACGCCAAACCACCACAAACCCGTTTATAGGGCGGGTCACATTCATCCATCATCTGAGGAAAGGACAAGAAACACACAGAGAGAAAGAGAAAGTACATCCATGCCCGAGCCGGGATTCGAACTTAGGTCCTCCATCAGTAGTCTTACGCTAACCACTAGACAGGTTGGGTGGCTTATTGATTATGAAGTTAAAACCAAATGTACACTCTTGCTTGATGAGGTTGGATGATCATATTGAACACATTCCATAGTATTTCAAGATTAAAATCTACCTACATTCGATATGGAATTTCGTTATAACTATCAATTTCTGCATTTTATCGTACTTTCTCTTTTGAGGAATGTTGGAGTTATGTGATATGGTAAAGAAATATTTTACCAGAACTTTTGAGTTAATGACTGAATGTCCCATCAACAATAAAATTTCTGTGAAAAAAAAATTAAATCAGCATGATTTCTATACAAATAAATATTAAAAGAGAACTCAGTCAAATTTAATAATTTGCAACAGGGCACATTTTGAATCTGCTACTTTCTCTAAACGAGATAGCGCCCTTACTGACTAGACTGTTGTGGCCCTGTGCTGTTATAAGGGTTCTCTTTAAAATGTCATTTTTTTGTTGTTTGATTATTGTAACTCGATTCGGGGTTAGTGTTGATTGATAGTCGATAAAAAGATCTCTTAAAAATGATAAGACTTTTGTGTATATTCTTGTTTGTTTTTACGTGTATTAATAATTAATGTAAAATATTGCCTTTCAAAACATATTTCGTTGTATAGTGAATTTTTGAATGATTAGAAAGCATTTAAGACGAAACTGAGTAAAAGTCTGAAAGGAAAAATTTAAGTAATGTTATAATTTAAAAATAGTAATAAGAGAGAGAGAGAGAGAGAGAGAGAGAGAGAGAGAGAGAAAGAACGATCTTTAAAATCTTGCTTTTCGCATGCTTAAAAATATAATTCATAAACGTAAATATCCCATGTCTATAATCATATATGATAAATTTTTATTTGATGAGGTTTGGAATATTCTTAGCGTTGTCCATCCTATTCGTGTTACCTTTTAGTGTGCAAAAATTAATCCATAGATAAACTGATATATTAAACCTAAATAACTTTAATCAGGAGCCGTTTCATTTGCTAGATTTAAATGTATAGTTAGTAAATATTTTCATTTTTAATCAAGAACAAAGCTATTCACAATGAGTCACTCAACGTCGCACATTTCATACAATTTGCAGCTAGTAATCTTATAAACAGAAAGACGATTCAAGGCATTTTACGCAACCTCACACACATTTTTGTTTCCCGAAAACTTATCACGGGTTTGGGCTGTGTTTAGATGAATAAAGGGCGGAATCTTCGTGTTGTGCTGTACAACAATTGTGCTGTACTTAAATTCACATCAATATTCCACTGTCAGATTTAGATTTAGGGTAGGGAGAAGCACTGTGATCAAAGGTCTATTGTACTATACCCTGAAGAGAAAACCCTTACTTGAATAGACCATTGAATGAAGCAAGACTCAGTAGACATTTAATAGGAATATCCTGTAGTATCCAAGATTTAATTATATGCTGATCCATGTGTTCAAATCTATGTGCAGTAAAGGATTATCTAATACTCCCATTATGGTGATATGTCTCTTAAGGTGGTAGTATCCAGTAAGAAGTCCCACTATCCTGCTTAAACAGCTTCTATTGAGCTTTACTAGCCGTTTTTACTAGGACATGTACTATTTAATAGCCTTAATTGTCTTTAATCACTGGCATTATATACCAGTTCAAAAACTGTTGTTTCCTGAATAAATCAAAGTCACTGTTTCTGATAAGTTCTTTTGAAGTACCCATCACTGGTTCAGGACCCAAAACATCTGTTGTTGGTCCATCCCTTGCCAATTCATCACAAAAAACCAGGCTATTCGGGCATCCTGGTGTTCCTGGTATACACATTAAGGTAAGGGAGCTATTGTTAGCCAATCTGCATTGTAATATAGGATTTCTAGACGATAACAGAAGTTATGGTAGACACCTGTAAAGTCAGTAATGCAGGTTGACTGTCAGAACAGATAATTACTCTTTTATGAGAACAGATTCTGTCCAAGCATACTCAACTGCACATGACAATGCAAAGACTTCTGCTTGTTGTGTATTTCCCCCCAAAAAATGACAACTTTGTACCATCAGCAGGACAGCAAATACCAACCCCAGGGTCGGAATTCATTTTAGAGTCATCAGTGTACCAGTAAGCATAATTTTCACTAATTACAGCATTACTTCAGACTTCTCGAAAGGGAAATTTAACTGTGTAAAGCTTATCACAAAATCATGTTTAACAATCATGTAATCAGTAGGCCTGCCTACAAAATGATGAAAAATTACGTCAGCATTAAAGTTTCACCAAGACAAAAATTTGGCGTAATCCTTCCCTTAACCTGTATTTTTAGGTCTTTTCATGCAAATTATAGCTTCAATACGCATGTAAAGTGGATGCATACCAAGCAAACGTTCAAGAATAGAAATGGGTGTTATTTGAATACATCCAGAGATAACATAACAATTTTTGAATTCTGTTAAATCTTGTTTAGAAGTTTCATTTCTGATTCTAAACTACCAGACCACTGAACCGAAATTAATGACGGGAAAGATAGTGTAAATCCAATGAATAACTTTAGGATTTAGTCTTTAAATTCTTCCAAATGCATTTCTGCATGACCAGAAAGATTTTTTTCTCTTTTAATACATAATTTAAAATTCTTGTCTCAACTTAGGTTAAATAAAAAAAATATACTAATAAGAATTTCACTTTTTTAGGGCCGCGATGGCCTGGTTGGTTAGGGCGTCGTTCTCGTTACCAAAAGGTGGTGAGTTCAAATCCCGGCTTAGTCGAAGATACGTAGTGTTTACTAATGACGATTGGGGCACGTAAAATCTGTCGGGTCGCAATGTCCTCCATGTTCCCATTACAAATTAATAACTCTGGGGGTGGTTGGAGCCAAGCTATGGGTCTTCACTGGTTTCAATCTCTAAAATTGGAAGATTCAGATGGTGCTGCCATCTATGAGACAAAAGTCATACTTCCACCTTCGTATGAGGGTGCTCTATTCAAAAACGAAGACCCTCTCTTCTCTGACTTCATTCGCCTAGTCTCTGACGGGTGGGCTTGGCGTTGCCAAGTGTCATCAGTAACAACAATACTGTTTTAGAGCAATTTAATTGACTAAAAAAAGTTACAAGACTATTTTTTTTCTGAAGACAATCATATTCCGCTACTAAACAGTGGCTGGTATCAAACCCACTACTTTCCACACCGAAGTGAGCATTCTTTCCACTAGCCTACGACGAGACCTCGTTGATGTAAGGCATTTAAGACTATAAGGTATATATTCCTAACAAACGTTTTTTGTAAATAATGTTTATTTATTCATGTAACAAAGAAAAAGAACTCTGAAAATTCCCAAGCACGCACCCCAAAAGACATACCTGCAGAAATCAAACATACGACATGTTCTCCAAATGCGCTGTTTTCGAGACAAGGTCTTCCTGATAAGAAAATTGTATTTCTCTCTCCATTAGGTAATGTCATTTACCGTTTTACTCGTGAATACTGTTGTGTACCTATTTGACATATTTTTAAGACACCTTGTCATAAACAAAATCTGCATTTTTTTACAATACATCCGCAGCATCTTTAAATTGGGGATTTAATCCTCTCTTCGAAAATCACGAGTTAAAAATCGGAATAATAATTTTGAGCGTCAACTGGTGACCGGCAGCGCCTTGGCAACTGATTTCCCTGCAATGCTTTGAGTTCAACAGGGAAGCCATAAGAACAAGTTCGTGACAAGCCAACACCCCCTAGAATTCTAGGGGGTGTTGGACAAGCCCTGCCCTACCTCCAAATTGAATCGACTGCTGCTTAATAGGGATTTAGGAAATCGTTTGTATAATGATCAATATTGATTTTACTAATATTAGCAAATATGAAGTAAAATTTTTTTAAAATAAATATTATATCCATAAAAAAGAAAAAACAAGTTTTGCCTTTTTCTATTCCTCTGTAAAGATAAGAAATAACTGAGTAAGAATTGCGGTCAATGACCTACTTTCTTGTTTTGGTTTAATTTATGAGCGAAACATTCACTTTGTGAAGCGTCGGTGGTATAACGGTTAGCATAGCTGCCTTCCAAGCAGTTGACCCGGGTTCGACTCCCGGCCGACGCAGAATTTATATTTTTCTTGCTGATGTTTTTAATGCACAAGTAATTAATTGCATACTTTCATTTAGTGTATCATTAATAGTAAGATTTTAATTTTGTGATTTTGTTCCTTTGTGATTTTGAATTTTTAAAATATTAAGGCAGTGATTCCTGTTTTCTTGCGCATTTGGATTTCTTATTACTTTGCAAAGATCGAGCATATTCTTATAAAAAATAAATATTTTATTTTATTCATTATTTATAAAATTTAATTGATGTTTTGAAATTTGCGTTAATATTGAATCATTTTCGCTACCGAATTTGTATCAATTTAAATTAATTTTGCTAGAACATTTTCATAAATCATTTTTATTTTAACTTATAAGTCTTTATTAAAGTTACTTAAACATAAAAGGGTGAACAGATAACCGGGAGTAAAAAGACATCTTACTGAAGAAAGAAGGATTTCAATAACTAACAAAGCTGAAGACTTGACCACTGGTTAAGAGACGAGACCCACACCCACTTGACTTAAATTCCTTTTCACACTGCATCGTTTCGTCACAGGGACATTGACTTTGTGTATCGTTCTATGAAACTGAATCTAGACTAACCGCATAATTAGTTAAAACTGCAATATTTATAGTTTTCCCTTATGCGCATCATGTTGCGCACATGGGAATCAATCTCATCAAAATAGTGAGCATCAGATTGGGAAAATTATATTAAACAAATTTGCTCAACGTCGCATATTTTGTACAACGCTCACCGAGTAACCAAACTAATAAAGTCCCAGTTCAAGTGAAACTCTCCACTTGCGACTCCCACTCATGTATATGTCGAAAGGGAGAAAACCTCGAAACTTCAATCATTGGGCTGTACCTAGATTCATACTTATATTCCATTTCTATATAGTGTCTGGGATTAAACCCACGACTTTCCACACCGAAAGAGAGCAATCTTACCATTAGGGTACGGTGAATAATTGCATAGCACACATTTTAACAACAAAAGGCGAATGTAACGTATTGAACAGTTGAACGCATATGTCCGACGGAATCAATTTTCTGCTGATAATAGATATTTGTTCAAGTAACGCAGAATAAAAACTCTGCAAACTCCCAACCATACACCCCAAAAGACATGCGTGCAGAAATCAAATATATGACATATATAACATGATCTTCAGTTGTGCTGGTTTCGAACCCGGGTACTCCTGATACGAAAACGACTCATAGTTAATTTCATTTACTGTTTTATTCCTGAATATTGTTTATGCATCGGAATATATTAGTTTGGGGAAAAAGAAATCCATTATTTTTACGTGAACTTTATGTAACTTCTTTCGGATTCACTTTGTAAAAAGGTTTAAAACAGCTTCCATGTAGATTTTTAGGTCTTGTGCGAAGCTACGACTGCTGACATGCGGTTCACTTCGGTTATTTTTGATATTTTATAGACATTTTCGACGATGCTGTATTCACATGCGAGGTGCATCTCTAACATCAAAAATACCCGAACGGAATCGAAGAAACAAATATTGTACTTAACTGGTTGTTACAGTCTTATATAGGACAATAAACACCTTTCACAATTTTAGCCACCCGGCTATCTTTTTCGCCGTTACAAGAGAAAAACGAAAATGAATCGAATTTTCTGTTTGTTGTCTTCCATTTTTAAAACCTTGTACTCGTAACTGAATGAATCAAACAAAAAACCGCAAGAGGATATTTTAGTATCAAATGTCACCTTTCCAACGAGCATCAATCTGAAATTGTTTGATAGATACCTCACGAGATAGCGATCACTACAGACGTCTACCGAAAAAAATAATGGATTACTTTTTCCCCAACCTAATATTAAATGAAAAGCTTTTAAGACATATTGTCATTAAAAAATCTGCCCTTTATTGTACTGTATGGAAGTATCATTAATTACAGTATTTAATCCATACATTGTGACCCTCACGAATTAAAAATCGGATAAAAATTTTGCGCGTCAACAGGTGACCCGAAGAGCCTCTTAAAGGTCAACTGACTTCTCTGCAATGCTTCAAACTCAACCGGGAAGTCGTAAAAACAAGTTCGTGACAGTCACGACTCTTCCTCCAAATTAAATCGACTGCTGCTTAATAGGGGTTAGGGAATGTCTATAAAGGTCAATATTGATTATACTAATATTAACAAATATATACAAAAATATTTTTGAAGAATTTATTATATACATAAAAAAGAAAAAACAAGTTTTGATTTCTCTATTCCTCTTTAAAGATAAAAAATAACTAAGAAAGCCCTTGCGGGGAATGACCTACTTTCTTGTTTTGGTTTAGTTTATCAACGAAATATTCAGATGCGAAGCGTCGGTGGTATAACGGTTAGCATAGCTGCCTTCCAAGCAGTTGACCCGGGTTCGACTCCCGGCCGACGCAGATTTTATATTTTTCATACTAATATTTTTTAATGCACGAGTCATTCATTTCATATTTTCATTTAGTGTATGTATCATTAATGGTAAGAAATTCATCTTAGGTTTCCATGTAATTTTAAATTTTTCAAATATTTTTGGTTATGATTTCGATTTTCTTGGAGATTTCGACTTCTTATTGTTTTGTAAAGAACTATACAATAAGACTATAAATCTAATTGATAATAATCTGCAATTAAATATTATAAAATAATAAATATATTTAATTTATTAATTATTATGAAATATGAATGTGCTAAAATTAGTGCTATTATTAATTCATTTTCTCGCCAGAATTTGTATCAAGGTAAATTAAATTTACATAAATCATTTTTATTTTAATTTGTAAAGCTTTGTTATATTAGTTTGGGGAAAAAGTAATCCATTATTTTTTCGGTAGACATCTGTAGTGATCGCTATCTCGTAAGGTATCTATCAAACAATTTCAGACTTATGCTCGTTGGAAAGGGGACATTTGACACTAAAATATCCTCTTGTGGTTTTTTGTTTGATTCATTCAGCTACGAGTACAAGGTTTTAAAATTGGAAGACAACAAACAGAAAATTCAATACATTTTCGTTTTTCTCTTGTAACGGCGAAAAAGATAGCCGGGTGGCTCAAATGGTGAAAGGTGTTTATCGTCCTATATAAGACTGTAACGACCAGTTACGTACAATTTTTGTTTCGTCGATTCCGTTCGGGTATTTTTGATGTTAGAGATGCACCTCGCATGTGGATTCAGCATCGTCGAAAATGTCTATAAAATATCAAAAATGATCGAAGTTAACCGCATGTCAGCAGCCGTAACGCGCAAGACCTAAAAATCTATATGAAAACTGTTTTAAAGCTTTTTACAAAGCGAATCCAAAAGAAGTTACATAAAGTTCACGTAAAAATAATGGATTTCTTTTTCCCCAACCTAATATTAAAGTTATTTAAAAATAAAAGAGTGAAGTGGCAGCCGTGTGTGAAAAGATGACTTACTGAAGAAAGATTTCGATATCGGACAAAGCTGAAGATCTGACCAATAATCAACAGACGTGGTCCACACTGCATCGTCTCAGCAGAGTAACATTGACTTTACGTATCGTTCTATGAATCTGAGTCTTTAATAACCGAATAATTACTCAAAAAATACCATTTTGATGCGCATCAGACTGAGAAATATTTAGACAAAGGAAATTCAGCAAATGCAAACTACAAATAAAATAATCATAATGTAGGAACTCTAATATAATTTATTTGATTATCGATCGTCTTCCACGTAGTGATAATAAATATAAATATATGCCTTATAGTTACATTTTGTTTATCTGTTAGTTTTATGAGTAAAAGACTCTTACGTGAAGTGTCGATGGTGCCTATCCTCTTAGCAGTTGAACCGGGTTCGATGCAAATCGATGTTTTTTCATACATAATTTATCTGTCAATCAATTTGCAAGTAATTCATACTACATTATTAATATAATCTCAGTTGTAAGAAGTTCAGTCAGTTATAGTGTTTAATTGTATTTGGTGTAGCTGTCACACACTTAGAATTTTGGTGTGACATAGAATTTGGTGAATTCTTTGCCGGCAATTGACATTTTTCTAGAAGTTAACTTTTACCAGCTAGAACAAGTATACTCAGCAAAATGAAATATATTATGAAAAATAAACATTTATTTCATTAGTCACAAGAAAATATAAAAAATAATGAATTTATTTCTTCTAAAGGCTGATACTAGGTGACTAATTCTTCGCCACATAAAGTTAGGAACGGATTCATTTATCGTCAAACTATGAATACCTGTGAACCTAGTCCAGAGGCGAGTAGCATCACGTCACTCCAAACACGTCTCTATGGTTACCACATTTATTCGTCATCTCAAAGGAAAACACAAACTCATCACAGAAAGGAACAGCCATACCCGAACCCAAGTACAACAGCTTTAGAATCAAGAGCCACTCCGCAATTGGTTGGCAAAATAATTTAAAATGTTTAATTTTTCGCAATATGAAAAGGACAATTGTAAGTTTTCGTGAATATTTGTTCTTTTTTTGTCACATATAGTAGCACTAATCTAAAATCCTTTTAGGAATGCATTTAAATTTGTGTTCTGTCCAAGTTAGCCCTCGTGTGCGAAAAATGACTCAGAAGAAATCAAAAATGTGAAAGTTTATTTAAGAATAGCTTTGCTTATATAATACCATACATTTTTATGTTCAACTAATAATTTATTTCATTTATAATCAGAACGAGCGGGAATAATTATAACGCGACTTTGACTTTGTTTTGTACAATTCATTGTACAAATCGGAGATTCCAGACTGGACACTTAGAGCTCTTTCCTCAAACTACTAAGAGCCATTTTCAACCATCTGAAAACTGCCTCACCATTGCTTTCAGTCTTTTGAATAATGATTAAAAAACCATGTTGAATGTGGGAAAACTGTGAAATTCAAAATCATCCACTACTGCTAATTTTATAATGCTAGTACATAAGTGAATTTATGTATTATTTAAATGCTACACCAACCTCACCTTTTGAGACAGATGTCGAAATCGAACTCGTGATTTTCCGCGCTTTAGAAACAAATTTTACCATATTTGGAGCATTCCTACTAATTTTTTGCTTCACGAAGCCCACAACAAAAGAAAGGAACTGTGGAATAAGACATATATATCAACATCAATCACTTATATTTTAATGAAAATATTTTCATATATAAATCATATTCATCTGCAGAAAAATCAGAATTCTGGAAACTCACAAGCACGCACTCCGAAAGAAATTTATGCAGTAAATAGAAATGAGTCCTTTGTATCTCATTGCTCAAATGTGACTGAGATCGAATCCGGGTCTTACAGCTCTGAAGAGCGGAATCTAACTGATGATATCTTTATTTTTCTTGCAAATTCTGTTATTTACCGAATGGCTTGGACATTGTTTCACGAAGCTTTGTCATCAAGAAAAATGCACTTTCTGAAAGTGTATTCGCACACAATCAATACATATAAAATTTAATATATTAATAGATCATAAAGTGTTAAATTGGGATGCCCATTTTGTGCATGGGTGCCCGAAGCGCCCTTATTGACCTGCTTTCACTGTAATGCTTTAAAATCAATCGGGGAAACGCTGGAAGAAATTTTGCTATGATTGTTGCCCCAGATTAAATAGACTGGGCTCGGATATACTGTACGTTGACCCTTTGCGTACTTTTTCCACATTTGGCGATAAATAATATTTTCTAGCAATCCATTTTTCCCCCTTTTGCACAGGTTTTGTTTATGTAAAATAGCGAGATTTTTGGCGAAATTGGTAAAAACTTACTGTACGGTTGCTCTTGGCGACTTTTTCAAAAAATTGCCAAAAATCTCGCCAACTTTACCAATCTGGTCAAACGAGGTTTGAAAATAATCGGATTTTATTTTTCATTGGTTGGAGTCCCATATCTGTGATTGGTCAGAATTAGCTGGGTTGCCAGAAAATGTTATTTATTGCCAACTTTGGAAAATCGCGCCAAGAGTGACCGTACAGTAAATATGAGCCACGAAATTTTGAAAAAGTTGCCTAGGGTGACCGTACAGTGAATTTTTACCAACGGACTTGTAAAATCCAGGCTTCAAAAATCATTTATTCGAAGGTAAATATTAATTCCGTCAACTCTAGCTAAAGTGATATAGTATTAGATTGCGAAGTAATTTCATTCATTTTAATTTTCTGTCCTCAGAAAAAAAAAAGACAAGTTTCTCCTTTTTCTTTAACCTTTTGAGAAATAATCTAGAAAGCTACCGAAGTGTGTGAATAACCTACTTTTATTTTGTTTAATTCTTTAAAGAAGGATGAGAAATAGAGCGTCGGTGGTATAACGGTTAGCATAGCTGCCTTCCAAGCAGTTGACCCGGGTTCGACTCCCGGCCGACGCAGATTGAGATTTTTTTTCTCAGATAAATTTTTGCTTAGTGCTTTTAAAATCTATGAGAAATACTAATTATACGAGAGTTTTTTAAGTGCACTTTAAAAATTCTCGTAATTAAAGTTTTTTACAGTGCTTTTAAATGTTTACGAGTAATTTATCATTGATGCAAAGTTATCAGTAAAAGAGAATTTATTCTTCTAAAGTGCTTAATTGTACTTGGTACAACTGTGTCATAGATTTTTGGTGTGATTTTGAATTTGGGGTGCATCATTGGGGAGCATTTCTCCTTCTCCCTGCTATTCAGAATTTTACTTACTTTGGAGTGATCGGGTATATTCTGTAATTATATATTATGTAAAATAAACATTAAAGTAAAAGAAAAGTAAGAATCCAAGAATCTCCCTCAAACACCAATTCCGAATACTTCGTATGTATTATGCACAAGAAATTCCTCTGTTTTCTTTGCTAGGATCCAAACAAGACTCCGAAAATCGTAACCTCACTTGTACGTTTAATCATTTTTATTTTATTTGCTTTGTTATTTGCTGAATCATGTGAGGACAAAGTTTTGTTGTAGTTGTTGTTTCTAATTCACCAGCTGTCTGACAAAGTCAGGCAAAATCCAAAAGACCGCTGACCCAAAGGTAGTCAAGGACAAGAAGGAAGGAAGAGTACATCTCACCTCTTGAGAGCTTCAGGCAGTCAAGTAAGTGCTCTGCAGAAGCCTGCTGAGCATGACATCTGGAGCAAATGGCATAAATCTTACGATTCTCAACAAAAGTAAGTTTTTTGATGTGACCACTTGCTAACCTTGAAATAGCAGTTTGTGAGGCTCTATTACACTTAAGATTGAAGAAAGAGCCTGGTTCTTTCCCTGTATACCAGTGGTGACATGGAGAGATCTTTTACTCTTTTGAAATTTCACCGTTGTCAATAGATTGATGTTCAAGATAGGTAAGGGCAAAAGGAGATAAATTAAAGAGGAGGTGAAATGTAGCCTCGGTGAATCCGGGGATCTGAGCTTCTGAGGTAGAGGTCTGTCTTGGCTCTTGATGGTGTTCCTTTTCGTCTGGCACCTACCTTTCGACTGTCTGGCTTGGGAGATCCTACCAGTAGCAAGCTACCGCCGGCATAGCCCTCAAGGTCATCGGTGGATATAAGCCTCACCACCCCGATAAGGCAAGAACACCGACGCGAGGAGCAAAGTTTTAAGACATCACTAAAAAAATCTATAGTTTTTAAAGTGTGTTCTCAACATTATTAAATATAATATTTAATCATTTATCGACTTTTAAGAGATAAATCAGTTTAAATAAATTGTGTGAATTAACCGACCACAAGAAACACTTTAAAAGGACGACTGACTTCACTATACAATGCTTTAAGATCAACCAGCGCTCCCTCCGAAAGTGACTAATTCATAACTAGCCCGGCTCAACCCTCCTTATTTAATGGATGGTAGTTGAATGGAGGTGTCGCACATTATTTGAGTAAAAGACAATGTTGATTATATTATTACAACCATATGTTCATGAATAACGAAAAAATTTTAAATCAATTTCGTATTTAAAATAAAAGGAAACAAGTTTTACTTTTCGTTGTTCCTCTTTCAAGCTGATAAGTGATTCGGTAAGTTACAGCGGTCAATGACCTATTTCTATTTTATTTAACTTTAGAGAAAAGGTAGATTTGTATGGCGTCGGTGGTATAACGGTTAGCATAGCTGCCTTCCAAGCAGTTGACCCGGGTTCGACTCCCGGCCGACGCATTGTTATTTTTTCGTATGCAATTTTTTATCTTTTAATTTTCATGTAATGTTTCGCCCACTAACTTAATATAACAGGAACAATAAAAAGTATTTTTGACTTCCACGCGCACGTGTTTAATTTTATTTTTAATACAGCTAACTTGTAATCTGTTACAAAGTGATATTGAATTTCGTAAATATTTTAGACGCGTTCTTTTGTTAGCCAAGAGTTTTAACTATATAATGAATATAATGAAAAATAAGCATTTTTAACTATTAAAATGTTAAATTCATGTGTTGAAATTTATATATATATTTTTATATCTTCGTTTTCACACAGACGCGCTTATACCAATGCATATTCAACAATGCTGAAGTGTTTATGCAAAATATATTTTTTAATCTCTAGAGGTTGATCATATAATAAGGTTATTTAAACGTAAAATATCGAGAGTGTAACCTATTCGACGAAGGTTTATGTCTCATGACTGGGAAGTAAAAATTACAATATTTTTTCCTACCAAGGACTTAACATGAAGTCATAAAACGAGCTCCAAACCTGAATTAAAAGCATCTGATCAACATTGGACAACAAATGCATAGACAACTTTGCAAAATATAAAAATACAGGCACACATATATAAATACACAGAATTATAGAAAACTTAAAAATTTTATAATGCTGTTACATAGATCATAAACGGATTTATGTATTATTTAAATGCTAAACATACCTCACTTTTCGAGACAGTTGTCGGAATCGAACTCATGATTTTCCATGCTATTGAAACAAATCTTACTATCTTTGGAGCATCCTTACTAATGTTTTTGCTTCATGACGCGGCCAACAAAAGAAAGGAACTCTGGTATATGACATATCCATCACTTATACTTTAATGAAAATATTTTCCTAAGTAAATCATTTTCATCTGCTGAAAAGTTGGAATTCTGGAAACTCACAAGCACATACTCCGTAAGATATTTATGCAATAAATAAAAGTAAGTCCTTCATATCTCATTGCTCAAAAGTCACTAAGATCGAACAAAAACAGTTCTGAGAAGTCTTACAGGGTCTTTTCGCTTATGATATCTCATTTTTATTTTTCTTGCAAATACTGTTCTTCTTCTTCTTCTTCTTGAGCGTGTCAGATATGTGGCACCTCTGCATTGTTGCATTTTGTACCATGCTCCAAGCCCAATTTTTTTCCTAGTCCCATTGTCTTGGGTCACCTACTTTGTTTATAAAGTCTGATAGGCCCTCAATGGAGTTTAGGTGTAACTCTTTAGGATATGGATTACCTAGAGTAGTGAATCTTGTAAG
>JAPDSC010119043.1:1507-34405 GCA_026290005.1 Latrodectus geometricus
TATATATATATATATATATATATATATAATACATTGTTGTAATTTCATATTATGGAAAAGTTTCTGAATGTAATGTTTGACACACAGACTACGAGAAACAACATTCAATTATTTGATTACTCTGGGGATATTATATAAGTAGGTTAAACATAATATTTTAGTATGTGTTGCTAAGTAACAAAATATTCAATGTCATTGACAAAAACAGTTAGTAGTGGTCTTTGTTTTGTTTCAGATTTCACAAAGCAGTTAATTTTGTTAATATGTAGTCAAAAGACTGTTACAAAAAACCCACTGTTTTCTACCTAAATATAGAAATGACTACTTATGAAGTTTTTAAGCAAAGTTCCTTTCCATTCATCAGAATCTTATGGATAATTTTTGACATTTTAGCGAAACAATTCAGGTCTAGGTACAATGAAGCGTATGGTTTAATAACGACATTTTAATATTAATGAAAATGTTAAGAAAATATTAAAATCAGGAAAATTTTATTTATAACTATCCAAGAGAACCATGTCTTATTAATTAATCCTTGAATAGAACAAGTTGTGATTTAGTAGCTGAAACTAAATTATTATAAGAATAATAACTTTGTAATACAATTTAAAATTATTACACTGATGTTTGGTATTATAAGTGATTTTTTCTTAGTGTCAATAAATTCGTTTTAAATGTAAAAACATTAATAATTTCAGATGAAAATTTAAACTTTTGTAGCAATGTTATATTTTTCAATGCTATCATTAAATGATAATATTTCTCTTAAAAATAGATAAATAAATTAAACTTAAAAGTTTTGCGCAGATTATGTTAATTAACTCATTTACGATAAAGTATTATTTCTTTCAAAATTTTTCTATAAGAAGCTTATTTTTAAACTTTAATTTTCTATGAGAATTTCATTATTTTCATTAGGATAGAAAATGAAAAATTCGAAAATATTTTCAATATCCTAATCCCAGAGAATATAGTTCAAATTCTCTGAACATAGATTAAACACTACTTTTATGAAATAAATTGAGATATTGCATTAGTTTCAGCTTATACTCTTTGGAAATCAAAAATAAATTACTTTTGTGTTTATATTCGAGATAGCATCAGCAACATGTGTTAGTCTTATTTCTTTTACCCAACAAGATTTTAATCAAATTTGTTGCTTTAGTTTCTTAAGGCAAAAATAATTTTATCAGCAACTCAAACTGTTTTAATATAAGCAGAAAAAAATAAAGAAAGAGATTGATCTTCAAAAACTCTTAAAAACACTTAAAGCGATTTAATATTATATAATAAGTTTTCTGAAAGACTTAACACGCCATAGCATATTTCACAACTGGTTCTTTTTTATTTTCATTTTTTTTCATTTTCAAGTTACTATTTAAAAAAATGTACTATCTTTAGCTACAACTTTAATAATATTAAATTCTTTTTAACTTGTTCGGATATTCTTTTGAGATTAAGCATTTTCACGGCATCATAATTCAAAAACCTTTTTGAAAAATACGTTAAAAACCGGATATTTTTATATAAGTCTATAACAGAAATTTTTTTTAATTTAATGTGTACAAAATTCAATAATATACTGACTAAAATTTTGTAATTAACTGTATAATTCTTTTTTTATTTTTATTTATTTATTTTTTTTTGTTTATTTTCAGGAAGTACAATGTTTACTTTTCTAAATTTAAGTGGACAATGAAATGCAAATTATTCAAAAGATAATTTAAAATAAGAACATCATTAGTTTAAACTGGAGCAGGAACAATATCTTAAATTAGCACGAGTTGTTTAAATATATTATCTCTTTCACATCAAAAGTAAATTCTGAAATTTTATTTCTTGAAATAATTGGTAAACATTTACTAATATGATTGATTAATGACTTAGTCATTTTTATTAATTATATTTATAAGCGTATTGAGATTTATTTTATAATTATGTTTTATTTCATATATTATCTAATACGCTCAGTAAATTTTTACACCCTGCAAAGCGTTTTATGATTTTGTTTTTCAACATATGTGACAATTTTACAATATATATATATATATATATATATATATATATATATAAAATATATAGATAGATAGCTTGTAATTCAAGCTATTTTTTAAGTATTTTAGCATATCATTTAAGCATCATTTATTTAAAACAATTTAAGTTAATTCTTTAAATTTAATTTGTTCTTAATTAATTAATAAATTCTTATTATAATTATTTAAAAATTAAAAAGTTAAATTTATTCTAAAATGAATACATAAATGCAAATTAAATACATAAAAAATATAAAAATACTTAGAATGTTCGTTGCTGACTGTCAATATGAAGAAAATATAACAAAGATATTTTATCAACCAAATAATACAGGATACAAATTTGAAATGCATGTAAATACAATTCCATCTAAGTCAAAAAGTCAAGATGACAGTTAATTACATCTAGCTAATAGCAAAAGCTACCGGTGTTCTTGCTACTACAATCTATGAAATTTAAAATATAATCCAAATTCTTATTTTTTGAATTTTCTGTTCAAATGTATCTTCCATGGCAAAAAAATTGAGTAATCTTCATCTAAGCTTTGTTGATTTCCTTAAAATGTAATAGAGTAAAAAAAGAGAGGATATTATAATGATTTGTTTTATAATTGTTGAGGAAAAAGTTAAGGACATAAAAAACCATTTTTAATAGCCTACATTTCTCCTTTAGTTAAACCAAATTTCAAAATAATTTGACAAAAGGTTACAAGTTTTAAAAGATCAAAAATATAATGCCCCCTTTTTAATACAAAAGATATTAGCATTATGATGTCTTAGTGCAAAATAGATAAAAGTTGTTGCAGAGGTAACAGATGTTTTATTTTACAATGGGTTCAGTAACAATTCCTCTCGGCAATAGTTTTTAAGATGTAGAAAGGAAATACATAAAAATTGCAATACAATGAGACACGTGTCATAAAGGAATAAAACTAGTCATTTGAAAGTGGCACCCGAAAACTGCACTTAAAGTTTAACCAGTTTTCCATCCCAGGGTCCTTTTCCCCTTGTTATGCATGGGTGGTCCGTATGATATAAAAATATTCTCCTTTTTGTTTGTGTGTTTCCAATCAAGGGTTTTGGAGGGGAGATTTCTGACCATTCCCTGGAAGACTAAAAATTACGCATTCATTTTATGAAAGAAAATAACCAATAAACGAAATGGGAGGAGAAATGAAGACGGCTATAAAGTTAAGGAATTGAACCGAAAGAAAGGAATTGAAAGCCAAAATGCCTCTGACGAGATATTAGGAAGAGAAGCCTAATCCTATGATGAGATATGGGAGAAATAAAAAATCTTAGCTGAGATATTGAGAACTACAAAAGTCTTTGATGATAGAAAGAACAGTTCATGGGTAATACTGGAGCAATCCGATGATTGAAGGAGAGCCTAAAGAAAGGGAAGCAACTGTACTGACCTACCAAGGGAAATCCACTATAAAGGGGGTGAGTCTTTTTAATCTCTTCCTCAGGACCCTGGCCGAATGTTTCCTAAATATGTTTTGATAAAGTCTATATATTGTTAAGATAATTAACCAAGAATGTTAAATGTTAATGTTTAAATTTCAAAAGTACAATAAATTGTGTTATTATTTAACTGTGTCTTTCTGATTTGTTTCTCATCAAGTCTCCACTAATTTCTCAGAGCCTGGGTTAGCTCGGTGTTTTCTTATATAACGAGTTCCACCACGACATATGGAAGCAAAAATATAATCAAACCACTTATTATTAGAAACAGCTAAGAGCTAAAATTGCTAAGTATATTATAAAAATTCAAACAATATTTTTTATAATTAACATCAGCGACTGATATCATGTTTGGTTAAAAATAACAAATCATTTCATTCTTTTGTTTATCATACATACTTGTCAAAGTTTTTTGTAGATTCTACTATTTGAATATAGTTGTAGAAGTGTTCGTCAATAAAAACATTTTAGCTTTTACTTTTTAATTTTTTTCTCATTAGAAATAGAAATTTCAAGTGGATATATAGATCTTAAAATTATATTTCCTGTGAGACAAACGAATTTAAATATGAAAAGATTTATTTAAGAATAAAACGCCAAGTATTTGAATGATAGAAAAGCATCCAAAAAATGAATAATTTTACGGTTAAACCATTTTGATAATTAATCAGTTTAATACTATTTTTTCAATACTAGCTGTTCAAAAATCAAAATACTTCATGATCCAATAGAAAATTCTTATTTATCACTCGGCATACTACGATTTGGCAAACTAAACAAAAGTTGAAATTATTTGAACACCTTGTAAACGTTTGTTAAATTCCCTTTAGAGATCTAAAGTAATTTCATCATATTATGCTGTTGTAAATAGGCGTTGAATATATTTGCTTGTCAAATGAACATGTGTGCTTTACCAGCAAATTGTTTGTATTTACCTAGGAAAGGATATCTTTCTTAAAGTTGTAGAGTCTTAAGAATGATAACATGTGGGAAATCAATCCTCCATTACCATTAAGGAACAAGTTAAGGGTATTTGACGAGACAATATTGTGAGAAGTTAAATGCATTTTATAATCAAAGACTCTCTCAATATTGGATGCAAATATTTATATGTGTTTTACGTATACAAGTGTCTGAGAAAACACATATGCTGTTGAGCAAATTTGTTAATCTTATATAACAAATTATTTTAATTTAATTGCATAATATGGTAAAGTAAACAAAAGTTTATCATTAAATAGAAGGAAGTAATCAGTCTTAGAAGGAATGCAAAATCACTGAGAAATAGAAAAGCATATATTTTTTTTTATGTATAAGTTTCAGTATAAGATCAATTTAATTACGTAATGTTTAAATTTCTAAAAAATAATGGAATAAGAGAAACTGAAGAAAATTTAATATTTTAATAATAGTTCAAAAATTTATTGATATTATTACAATGACAATTTAAATTATTCATGGAAACAGTACTTCATACTTTCGCTTTTATTTCCTTTATGGTTGCAACAGAATGGTGAATCTCTATGTTAAATCACAGCTGTTGTATTCTGATATGCTAAAACTATTGAACATCATCTATGAGAAAAATAATAAAAAATTGAAAAATTTTACATAGTATGTAACTAACCTTCAAATACTATATAACTATTGACGATTCCAAAATTGTGTGTAATCTCTCAGAAAATTAAAGAAAACTGGATAACTTTAAAATGCCATGCATGTAAGCATTAAATTTTAAAAAAAACTTATATATTACTTCATCAATTCTTAATTATATAATCACAAAATGTCAATAATAAACACTGGAAATTTAAAATAAAATATTAAAAATATTACATTTCATTTACATAGAAAGGGTTAAGAAATAGACCCTAAAAAAATTATTAATCTAGATCAGGTTTATATAATATATAGTGCTTCGTGATCTCATCTTTGCGTTTTAAAAATGAGTAATATTAAAAAATACAAAAAAAGAAAAAACTCATGCAATAAATAAAACCTTTACAAAATTAAGATTTATGTCGAATACTATGCTCTTTTATATTTTGAAGAGGAATTTAAAATTTATACTATGTTATTTACATAAAAAAATACACCAATTCCAATCAAAAGAGTCGAAGAGCAAAAAAATCAATTATAATAATCAGTTAAGAATTTTCATAATGACTTCATGATTATTTAAAATTTAAAAGAAATTAATATTTTCTGAAATTATTGATTCGTTTATGTTTTAAAAATAGCCAGCCAAGGGCTGAGTGGTTAGCGTTCTTGACTCGGTATTTGGCCCCGGGTTGGAATCCCAGTTTGGGCATGGACGTTTAATTTCTCTCTCCCTCTCTCTCTCTCTCTCTCTCTCTCTCTCTGTGTGTGTGTGTGTATTTTTTTCCTTTCTTCATCTGAGATGATGGATGAATGTCCCCGATCAATTAATGGGTTTGATGTGGAGTGACGTGGGCAATACTACGCACCTCAGCAATTTCCTCGGTCATCTTATTTCACAGGTGCCCACCGTTAAATGAGGAGCGGTTTCCGGCTTTTATGTGGGTGACGGCTCAATCATCCAGTGCCCCAACATTAGAAAAAAAATGTTTTAAATATAAGATATGACTGCATAATTAATTAAGCAAAAGTAATTATAACTGTTTTTATAAGTGTGATTAACCATGTGTAACATATCACTTTTATCGTGACATATATAAATGCATAAATTCACTTAATTTAAACCATTATTTCCAATATAATATTTATCTTATGTCGAAACGAAGATTATAATGAAGAAATATAAATTATTCATACCAATCATTAAAAAAATGAATTTTCAATTAATTATTTATTTCGAAACTCAAGTTATATAGTCTTTTTAACGATTTTATTAACATAGTAAATCTTCATAGTATGTCAGCATTAAAAATGAATATATTTTATTGAAATATATGTATTAAATTTCTTTAATAAATCACTTTTTTCCTACTGCATTCGTGACAAAATTTTAACTCTCTACCCCATTCATATAAATAAAAAATAACACGTACACACTCTTCAAACAATCATATTTTCTTGTAATAAGAATATGTTATATTAAATTAAATTCCGCGGTTATTTTTTCAAAAATATCTTAAATTAAATAATTTATAAAATATTTTTTGGTCATTTATATGTTTCTATATCAAATTTCATTTATATATTTTTATATAAACTTTCATCTACTTATTTCTTCTTATACATATTATTTTTCTTATACTTCTTTTGCATGCAGAGCTGAATTTTACTGAAACTTCTCAATGTATCAAACACATTATAGAATATGTTCTTTCCAAGAACAAATTAATGATGATAGTTTTTTAATGAATTATAATAATATTTAGTTAAAAAAATCAATAATTCTATGAATTCATATTATGATATGCATTGTACACAAAATTTTATTCACATTATGAATTTTGCATCAGAGTTATTAACAAACAAGCGTGCTAAAAATACTTTTCTTCCTTTTATAGATATTTTATAACCTTTATCCACAAGTAAAGATATGGATGTTTATATTCAATAGAGAAGATCATGCTTAAATATTGTGTGGTATTTCAACCTGCCTATTTTTGTTGGTCAATATTTTTAAAAGCAGCCATTTCTCTCCTTTCATTTCATTGAGCCTCTGTCAAATGAAGGAAACTAAAACAAAACGTAGTAACTTTATAAAGCAAAATAATTGTCATTATATTATCATATTGTTCTATTTTTTTGTCACTCTAAGCCACCTTAGTTTCTACACTTTGAGCACCACCCGGAAGTCAAATGTGAATTAAGAGTACCATGGACTCTAGTAAAAATGCCTCACTAACTAAGGGAACCACATATGGAAGTTCAGATATCATCTTAAATGGAACTTACAAAATTTTTATTAAACTTATTTTTAAATATGGAAGAGAGTTTTTTATCTCTTCGCTAGAAAAGAAGATTGACTTTTTAAAAAGAACCGAAAATGAAGCTCTTCGAATGATTTCCTTGGTTACAACTATAAAAATCTATATTTCTAACCTACCAATTGATGTTGAAAAATAAGTATTGGGCACATCTGTTAAACTGGAAGCATCATGTTGAGCCCAATGGATGAACAAAAGGGACTAAATACCATGAAGACCCAAGTATCTCCTTTAAAGGCACGTGATAAATTACAAGAAATAGATGAAAAACAAAACAATGCATTTCAGCAATATTATGGCAAACTTTAAGTACGTTGATATTAAACACCAGCTCGGTATTAATGAATTAGAAAAGAAAACATTCCTAAAAAATACTAAAGACAAACACACACACATTATGTATTTTGCAAGAAGAATACCCTAAACTAGAATAGATTGGAGTGTGTATACTGATAGCTCCATAATACATACTAACACCAGAGCTGGTGTATACAGTATGCTTTTTTTCCATTGTGCTGCTGTGAGTAACTTTAGGTTGAATTTTCATGTCGAATTTTTAGGTTGAAACTTCAGGTTTTGAATCGTTAAATACTTATTTAACCTCTTAAAATTGGATCATGTATATTTCAAAAATACTTTTATTTAATAAAAGCCGAGATAATTTCGTCCTGCCTTTCCTAAATTTAGCTAACATTCAATTAGAAACAAGAATATTCATTGCTTATTTTTCTGGGAAAGTGGCTGCAAGGAAAAGTTACAAAGACAGACTTAATACACCAACAATTCCAGAGCAAAAACTTATGTGCTATATAAAACATGATGCAAAGATAAAATTATTAAAATTACAGCCCATAGAGAAATGTGTATGACAATATCATTTGTTGGAGTGGCAGTCTTTTATAATTACTATCATTGTCATGCAATCGGCATAAAACTGAAGAGGCTTTGGACATATCCTTAGAACATAACAGTCGATTTAGTTTTAACATATATCTACAATTGAACTAATGCAGCAAAGTGTGGTGTTCCTGCTACAAATCCTTAAACAAGCATGGGCCTCACATTATTTATTGGCGATAGATTGAAAGAACAAGCAGGCCAAGGAAGCAATTCAATCTTACAGTTAAAGATGAACTCTTATTTATTACTCGTCATGTTTGGTTGTGTGACATCCTGCTGAAATATGAGTGATTGTAAGCGCTAAAAGTAAAAAAAGACAAAGGGCTTCAGTACTTGAGACGTAAAACACTGGCTGTCCAGTGCATTGTTAATTCGTACAAGAAGAATGTGTAATAGATATCCAATATGATTTCTAATGATGATATCAGATGTAGGACCAATGTGGTGATGCATAACGCAATAATTCAGAATTTTCTCGCTATAATTTGGTGACTCCAAATCAACCATCATGATAGAAGCGGAGATTAGATCTAAAGAAGGTGTCGTTCCATTCCATTGTTGATGTTCGTCATTCATTGTACCTTGGTGGCGCAATGCCTATGGTTTTTACTTAAGAGTATATGTTAGAGTATATGTTTACTTAAGAGTATATGTTTTTACTTAAGAGCAATAAGTTATTTACAGACATTCCAGTCCTGTGAAAACGACTCAAATGAAACGAGTGGACACTGGCCGAGAAATTACAGAACGACTCTGTGGTACTATGATCATATTAAGATCATAGAATAACAAATCGTGATAGGGTTGATTAATCCATCACTGTCATGAAACATATGCTTATGATCAGCATAGATGCAATGAGGTTTTGCAATCACTCCCATTCGAGGTATTTCTCTCTTGAAACCAACGATGGTAAATCCGTATCACACTTGCTGGGTTTCGTCCAACACAATCACCAATATCTCTGAAAGAGAATCCGCAATACCTATAGGTTATTGCTTTTAATCGATAGAACTTAGAAACTTGTTCAAATGACTCTCGATCATACTTTTAGGAAACATAGTTATATAACTTAAGAAAAAAGGTTTATGAAAAATCAATTGCTATGTTTCAAATCGATAATAACTGTCTCCCGTGATGTGCATATGAGCTGCAATAAAAATGATTGTTGAAAACATATCTCATTGCTCAAAACACATGATATAAATTTTGTATGATTTGCATACATCCTTCAGAATTTTGTATTTTGGATATCTGACAATATACAATTAGTTGAAAATTTTAATAATTAACTAATTATTTTTTAAAAAAGACATCATTTCACAAAATAAATAATCAATGCACCACAAAAAAAAAAACAAAGATTAAAATAAATTGAAGAAAAAATGAAATATACATTTATTTCAAATTCTTGTGTTTCCTTATTTTTGAAATCTGAGATCTGATTTTAAAAATAATTTCAAATTTTAATATTTTACTCAAGTTTAAATTATTTTAAATAATTCAAGACTAAAATATAAATTTCTATGTTTATTTAAAAAACAATAACTTTATAATCCCTATACATATTTTGCTTATGAAATATGTATTTGTATGCCTTATACCAGCAAATAAAATTAATTTATCTTCAATGCAATAAAGAAATTTATTTGTGATATTTAAAAAAAATTGTAAAAAGAATATTTGTTAAATGTATAACATAAAACATTTCAATCAAAATATATAAAATCAAAATTAAAATATGAAGTGGAAATTATGTAAGTGGAAAGAAATATAGATAAAGGGAAATGTGTTATAATTCTAGAAAATATAATTATATTATATTTCCTTTCATTAGCAATTTATGTGCATAATATTACTTTATATTTTTTCAATTTCTATTTTCAAAGAAAAATTTAATGAATAGAATGAATCTAGAATTCCTCTCTTATCATATTTTTTAATGGAGAAACTCCCATATTAATATAACTCACATTTAGACTTTTTTCGGTTATGTCTATTATATTTCAGTGATAGAAAATAAAGAATTTTTCAAGCGCTTTAGGATTTAAAATATTATAATAAACTTTTTTAATGCGAATAAATTTTGTAACGTATTTTGAATAATAACACCGTATAAATTTTATAACGCTGATTATTTTTACTTAAATGTTTTCAATACTTGATTTAATTTATATTATTTATAATTTCAAAAAATAAATTTATTTCAAAGTATTATTTATTTATGATTATTTTATTAATAAACTCTTATATTTTACTACTTTTAATATTATTCAAATATATCAGGAAAAATTTTTGTAATGTTTTATATAATTAATTAGTTTTAAATATACATTTCTTTGCACATGAATAAACAAACAAAATAAAGAGTGGTTCAAAAAATGTGAGTATTTTCTATTTGATTTATGTGAGTAGATTCATATTACAAATAAATTTATTACACATAGATTTAAATATTACTTTTTGATATATTGTAAGCAATATTTACAATTTTAGTGAATAAAATTCTTAAAAAATTAGAAAAATGAGAAATTATGAAAGTATACAAAAATCTTTTCAAAGTTTTTGACAAAATATTAAAACTACTAATATTATATTCAAGAAAGTAACTTTATAAAGCTGGTATAATGTATTAATAATGTTGTGCACATTTAAATCATTAAACATATGTTTTTGTATTAAATTTTAATATTTTACCTTGTAAATCATAAAGCTTTATGCAGTCTATTATTTTTCATTGGAAGGTATAAAATAATAAGTTCATTTTTTGTAAGGATATTTGATCATTAAGTAATAATAATTGAATCATTAAGTAATAATAATAAAATTTTGATCATTAAGTATAAATACTTTTCAATGAAAGTAATTGAATAAATTATAAGAACGTTTATAGAAGTAGACATTTAATACATTAAATATCTCTAGAAATGTCAAATGAATGAAGTCCTTTATAAAGTATCTATGGAGATACTATGTGAAAAATTATTTTATTGTTTTCCTATGCTTAAGTAGATTTGTTTTGGGTTTAACAAATCCACATATAATGGAATAATCTTTTTAATAAACTCTATTATACTAACCATTAAAATTATATATTTAATATTAAAAAAACTAGGTTTTTAAATGTCCTCAAACTTTTAATTGCAAATGTGTGTTACCATTGTTTAAATCAACCTCAAACATGTATTTTAATTATATTTAGCATTTTAACAATGGCTTGAACTGTAATTTTATGTAACTGATTTTATTATTATATGGTTATTTATGTTACTTAATTAGTAATGAAGTTAACTATGATAATATCCTTATAGCTTTACATTCCAGATTTTTTTTAACTAATGACAGTATATAGAAAATCTCCTTTCATGGTTTCTTTTGTTGAAAGCAGTATAGCTATGTTAATATTGGTCGAATATTTTATTTCATTCTATCAATTCATGATTGCAATCTTAATTATCGTTTGTATATTATTTAAGCTCCTGGAAGAGTGCAGAAAAACTGTTCATAAAATTTTGGAAATATTAACACTTGTAAATAATTTGTTGTTTGATATTAAATGTAAATTTAGTCATCTTATCCTAATAAAAAATTAAAAAAATAGAAAATGAAAAATAGCTCATTAATTAATGCACTTAAATATTATAAGTTTATTATTATTTATTAGACTTCATAGTACAACGTTTGAGAAAAATATTAATTTTTGATGATTAGTTATACACTGATGATCGTAAATATTTCTACTAATATAAAACATTTCAAATAACAAAATTTTCTAAGAAAACAATATTTTTTATACTCTTATTTGCGCAAATATTTTTAAGAAGAGATCAAATACATGAAATTCCGCTTTGTCATTAAAAATTTCTTAATCATTGTTTACACATGCACTGAAATATGATGAAACTAGAAATAATTTACATTGGTATTTTTGTTGTAAAGACTTTCTGTAGTATTTGCTAAATTTCAATAAATTTAAGATAGATTAGAGATTGAAATGACGAACAATAGGAGTCGTTTTCGTAACCTGAAGATAGTAAGCTTGAATCCCACCTTAGTCGAAGATCCATTGCGTTCACTAATGGTGACTGGGACTCAGAAATGGCACATGGCGCGGTCGCAATGTCCTCTATGTTCCCACTCCGAATTAATACCTTTAGGAGTGTTTAGAGCTATGTCATGAGTCTTCTTTGAAGCAACGTGTTTGCACATGTCGCGAACGCAATGTCCTCCAAGTTCCCACTTACATTTAATACCTCTGGGGGAGTTTAAATTTAGGCAATGAGTCTACTCTGGCTTCAATCTCTGAATTGGAAGACGTAGATGGTGTTGCCGTCTATGAATAAAAATCATCATTCGTATAGGTGTACTCTGCTCAAAAATAGAAGACGCTCTTTCTGACTTCATTCGCCAAACCTTGATGGGTAGACTTGGTTTCACCAAAGATCATAAGTAACGATAACAAAAAATAACAACAACCTTTTGTTATGTTATTCTGAAATGATAAAAATTAATGCTGATATAACTTTAAGTCGAAAAATATGCTAATATATACCAAATAAAATTTCTTTAATTTACACACTTACATGTAACATATAATATTCAATCTAAGATTCAAATTTCTTCAAGCTTTATAAAATAAAGTATTTCATTCGTTGTACTTACGTATTGCTTAAATCTATCATAATATCATTGTTTGTAATTGGTTTCAAAATATTTACAGAATGGTAATTTACGTTGTTGACTTCAAAATAAATTTTAATGCTTGTAATTACTTTAATAACATTATCTAAAAATAAACATATGATATGACTACTATATAAAATGTAATTTACATGAAACTCCTTTTAAAAAAAAAGGATTGGTTTTGGTAACATTTTATTTATTTATAAAACCATCAAAAATATTATTATTTTTAATAGAAAATTGCATAAAATGAATATCTTTAATGCATTGAAGCAACTGAAATAAGTTGCACTTTTAAATAAGTTATTAAGATAGAAAATTTAGTTGTTTTCATGTAATTAAAAATTTTAAGTTCTGCATTACATAAATATGAGACCATCAGTTCCCTATCACAATCAGTTCCCTATTTTATATTATATATATATATATATATATATATATATATATATATATATGTATGTATAAATTGTGCTTATATATTATATGTATTAACATATCATTTATTGATGTCACAACATTCATTCAAGGCAAGCAATATTCATGAAGCTGAATAACTGTTTATTGCAGTCAAAAAGAATTTTTAGAAAGATATATATGTGTGGTGTGTTTCTTTATTTATCTGAGTGTTGGAATATTCATTAGGATAAAAAAAATGTCTTTAGAATAATGTCTTTAGTAAAATGATAAAATTTTGGTTTTAAATTTTACGCTAATTTTTCTACTCTGAGTAACATCTGGATGATTTAAGCATGACATTAAAAATAATGGAAATAACGATATTTCTGAGGTGACAGCTCAAAACGTGAAAGAGTTTTACATTAAACACACTTCTAGTTTCGTTACTAAGCAACATTACTTGAAATGTCAAGAGCAGGATGTTCTTTATGATGAAATTCTCAGTATGACTCTTTTGTCACTTCTTTTGGGTAATTCATTGTTTAAGTAAATGGCATACAATTCTGAAAAGTCAGTTATAGTTCAACTTTTAATTTCTGTTCATTGTAGAAACAATGAAGTGTACCTGCAACTTGATCCTATGTTAATTTCCGTTCTAATTGTATCAGGAGGACATTTCGCTTAAAGTTTAGTGGTTATTTTTTAAGTAAACAATATACTTCTGATTAACATAAACTTGCCAAGCATTGAAATACTCTTTCAAATTTAAGTAGAACATGGCAAGTTCTTAAAAACTAATTCAAATAAAATACGTCATTTATTAATTAAAATAATTATCCTTACATGAGAGAATTCTTATGATAATAGTTGTATAATTTCTTAATGAAAAACTGTTCTTTTCACTAACTAAATTTAATTTTTATACACCATAAATATTTCATGATTTTATCTTTATAATTAAATATATGCTACTTAAGTGAATTCGTTGTTATATTTTTATAATATTAAAGACTCTATAACAATTAAAAGATCATCTTCAAAGTTTGAAACAATTCAAACAGTCACAGTTTTTAGCTAATTGTTTCCATTATTTTTACATGGTATTTGTTATATTAAATTTTGTTTTTTTCTTATTAAAAACTTAATGCATAAATTTTTGTTTTTGAAAATTTAAATCTAAAAAGCATAAAATTTTCATTATATGTTTAAAAATTTAAAAATAAAACCTTACTTTATAATATAATTGTGATACGAAGACTTTCTCAGCAGTACTTTCAATAGTTATTTTTATGCAATTTTCAATGATAAGGAAAATACACTAGAGAAATAAGAATTAAGAATTAATCATCTTTTAAGTAGAATAAACAAACATTGTATATTTTCTAAGCTTTTTATTTCCAAAATAAAACCTGCAAAGTCATCTGAATAATAAATCTTAATTTTTAACAGTTTATTTTATTTACATATGTTTGTGTTTTTAAACAATTTTCCATTAAATGATAAACACACATTTATATCATATATCATTTCAAACGCATTTCTGGTAAAAAGGTTTTGAATAAGTAATGAATAAAGTTTAAAAAAAAAGTAGAATAATGTTTTATATAATTTGTAATTTATGAATGAATGTATGTCTTAAAAATAAAACAGAAGCTACATTAATTCCAAATTTTAAAATTAGGTCAACAAAATGAGGTATTATTTTATATCAATAATTTTAATTTTACAAAAATATATTTTAGCTTTCATATTACATTGCATATTTCTTTAAGGTTATTTTTGATAAGGATTATTTTCATCACACTTTACAATTTATATACATAATGTAAATACTTATTTATATACATTCCTCTTGATAAAATCTTAATGACTTAAGGTATAAAAGTATTTTTCCTTATCAACTTATGGGATTTTTGTTTTATTAATCTAATATAATATAATTAAAATCCTTTAAGCTAATAAGGAAAAATCTACGTTATACATAGTTGGATTTCTTATTTCTCATAATTGCTCAAGGTACTATTTATATTTTAAATCAAGTTGTCTTTCATGTTTACAATATTAAGAATAATAATTCAGTATTAATTTAAACTGCTGCACAAAAGTTTTATAGAAGCAATGTGCATTTTTACAGTAAGATTAAGTGTAACTCCTCTAAGTTTATGGAATATTTAAAAGCATTATAACGTGTTGACTTCAAAAATTAATTAATAGTGAAAGAATGGCAAACTGAACTGATGCCAAATATAATTCATAAATTACATATCATCGAAAATGCTTTCCATTCATTAAACAACTCTATTTTATCCCCTTAAGCTGAAAATAACTCGCAACTTACAGTAATAATATGCAAATGCTCTAAACATTACAATATATATAAATGAATAACACAAGATTTGATTTGTAAATGTATAAAGATATTACGAAATTAAGAATAAATTTCCTTTACATTTAGTTGCTAGATTAATTTTCAAATTAATGCTAAACAAATACAATTATTATTCTAACATAAAATTATGTATAGTCTAATATACAATAGTTTAAATATCTTCGACCTTAATATAATGAATTTTGTTATCAATGTTAAAATTATATTTTCATAACTTATATTACAACTTTGATTATTGCAATTTATTTAGCAATCTTGAGTTAAAATATGTTTAATTATTTGTAAAAGTTTTATGCATGGATCATTTCTTAAAAAAATTATTGAATAAGAGTCATTAAAAACCAAACAAATTTTGTTTCTATAAATTAAAATTCTAACATTAATATGACATGGCTAAAATCTTCAATTAGGCGCTGTAAAAAATGCACATTAAAAAATTTAAATATGTCAATTTTTAAAGTGTTTTTTATGTATCATTTGGCATCGCATAATATTTATGTAAGAAACACTCTCACTGAAATCAACCACCCAACTCTCCAAATGCCTTCAGACAGCATGGAACGAACATACGTGTTTGAAAGACCATTCGAGGTAGTTTTTACTTCCAGAGAAGAATGGAAAAACAGCACGATTGAAATAAAAAACAATGATCGTATCTGGTTTACTGATGGATCAAAAAAAGGCAACCTCTCAGGACTGGGGGTCTATGGCGTGGCACCAAGATTCAATCTTTATAAAGGGTTTGGGGAACTGTCTTTCAGGCGGAGGTTCTTCCTATCGCCAACTGTCTGCAGATAAATTTAAAGAAGGGCTACCAGGGTAAGCGTTTTCTTATTTTCAGTGACAGTCAAGCTGCATTGATGGCTCTTTACTCATTCCAAGTCAAATCAAAAATTCTAATGGAATATAAAAATCTCCTTAAGGAACTGGCAAATAAGAATAAAATTATTATTATTTGGGTGCCAGGGCATATAGGAATAGAAGGTAATGAAAGAGCTGATGAACTTGCAAAACAGGGATCCTTTTTCAATGGATCTTTTTGTGGGATCAACATGAAGACTATAAGGAAGGCCATTCAAGAATGGGTAAAACAGGAGATGAACAAACTTTGGCGTGACTCTCGTGGACAGAAACATGTAAAAAGTATGATTTTCAACACATCTGAGATAATTGAATCTGAAATTCTTAGACTCCCAAGATTGAAGACTCAAGCAGTTGTAGGTTTCATTAATGGGCACTATTATTTCAGGAAACATCTTTTCATACAGTGGGACTTTTTAAACAGGAACTGATTTGTAGAAAATGCCACACAGGTGTAGAATCAGCTCATCATATCCTACATGAGTGTGATGCTCTTGCCCTTACAAGATTCACTACTCTAGGTAATCCATATCCTAAAGAGTTACACCTAAACTCCATTGAGGGCCTAACAGACTTTATAAACAAAGTAGGTGACCCAAGACAATGGAACTAGGAAAAAATTGGGCTTGGAGCATGGTACTAAATGAAACAATGCAGAGGTGCCACATATCTGACAAGTTCAAGAAGAAGAAGAACACTCTCACTGCATATTTTTTATATCAAAATTGATTCAAAAAAATTTTCAAATTTATTATTACACACTTCAAATCCACACATGTTTTAAATAAAAATGTAAAACAAAATTATAAAAAATCCTTTTTTCTTTCAAAATATAATTAGATTATAGAAAAAAGTTGATTACTGAAATTGAAGAAAAAATATATAAAAGCAAATTTTTTAAAATTATTCTTGTTTAAAGATAAGTATAAAATTCAATATACATTTATAAAATTCAAAGTTAAAACGCGTACATTTAAAATTTGAAAAATCAGATTCATCCCTATCTGCACAGGAATCCAAGAAATTCCCATCAGTTTGTCTATAACTGTCTTCAATACTTTTAAAATCAGAATCAGAAATTCTACTAGTGTCTGAAATATCATCAAGAATATAGGTTATATCACTTGCAAAAGATTATAGGATTTATCACTAGCAAAAGGTTATAGGTTATAACCATCGCAAGATCCTGCGAGACACTTCTAGCTTTCAAAAGCAAGGTCAAAACGCTACAAAAATTTCTCTTACATTTAGCAGAAATGTGGACACTATCTGTTAGCCAACATCTAAATAAACAATTAAACATCACAGAAATGTAAAATGAAACCATGAACGGAGAAAGAGCAAGTTGCACTGTTAAATAGACGGCAAATATGCATCCCTGTGGAAATCGCGGGCTGCACAAATTTTTCTACTTCTACGTTGCCCTCGAAAATCACGGGTTGCTCAGCGGTTAATACTGTTGTAAATGATTTAAACAACCACTGGATAAAGTATTCCTAGAGGACTTTTCCCATCTACCAATCCAAGAGACGACATGCAAATGAACAACATGCACTTTCCATTTCTAAGCAGAGACCGCGATTGAATGAGGATTCAGCAGTGCGAAACTAAGGAAGAATTCAATAGTGATGTCTATTTTAAGCAGGGTAAGACGTAAAAATGTAATGAGTCTTAACAAAAAGTGACAGAAAATTCGAAACTTTACTATTGCAGGTCTAATAAGTCGAATTTCTTGAATAAAATTTCTAAATATGCTTGGAGAATTTTAACCATTCCTGTGGAATCATGTGTGCACTTCTTTATACGTGTAAAATATCATTGAAACTATTGAAACTTATGTATATGTCACATTGAAACAAAAAACTTTATTCTACATATTAAGTGTTTTTCCCATATGACTAGATAAATAAAGATTATAATAAAAACCTAATTTCATTCTATGATTACTTTTGTCAATTTTTCTCACTATCCTTTTGACAATTAGAAATACAATAACTATTGACAGTCTTTTTATAGATGTATTAGTAAAATACATAGGTCATTTTTTAAACATACCATATATAACATTTTATAAGAAGTTAACATATAATCAAACAATGCATTTATTCATGTATTAAAATGTGATTGGAGTATTCATATAACAAATTGGAGGATAAGGATAATCAAATTAGAAAATTCCCTTAAAAATAAGTGAAATTATTTCAACGGGAATCAATTTGGGAATGAAAATAAGGAAATTTATCTATTTGAGCCCTAATTAAAATGTTAACATTTCCTCACTTTCATTTAATTCACTAGTTAAAGGGTGTCTATTTATCTATATCCAAAGGAGTACAGTAATCAGTCCTTTGAATGCAATGCAAACATGTAATGCAATCATGTAAAACAAAAATGTAATGCAAACACATTTAACTTTTCTAAACTTCCAGTTAATTAAGTAGTAGTATAATTTAATTTAGAATGTTTAATATATAGTATGGTTGATATAGATGATCATAATTACTTAATCAATTAATGTTCTATAATTTGTATTTTAATTGCTAAAGGTTATAAGCTGCATAATTCTTCACTAGGTAATTAAACATGAATGTATTATATGAGTTGAGATTAGTTATTTGACTTTTAAATACTGCAATGATAATATTTCTCGTTTACATTAATTTAACTCAATTAATTTTTTGCGAATGGAAATACTTTAATTATTATTTGAATTTTCACTTCTCTGAGATGATAATTTCATTATTACGAAAGAATATTTTATATTAACAACTTTAATATATAAATTATAATTAATCATTATTCGTTTTAATTATGTCTTAAAAATGAATGCGACTTAGAATGAACATTTTTTTCTCAATATTCATTTTATTTTCTTGTTTACAGATGTCCAGAATTAGGACGTCAATTTTAGGAATTATTAACAAAACTCGAAGTACATGAGATCACTTATATACTGATTTTCTTATATAGTTAGATAATTGTTGTTACCTTTTTATTAACTGAGAGCAGGTAGTAATTTATTGAATGTAATCAAATTAATCCTCATCATAAAATCTCTGAATATTATAAATACCTATTTGTGTACATCAAAAATGTATGGAAAATATTTTCCTTAGCATAAAATGTGCAATGTGAACAAATAATTTAAATAATTCTCATAAACTTGAAATTTGTAACAGAAAACTTTTCTATCAAATCACTTATAAACAAAATAAAATATCGAAGACAATAAGAGTATTACAATATATAACTAATTTAAGAGAACATGCGGTATAAAGAATATGCCAAATTTTTGTAGAGTTACCATATTTAAGTTTATCTTCTTTGAATCTTTCTTTATAACAATTTGATTGGTAAATAATCTAACCTTTTTCTAAATTAATAAATAAGTATTCGATTTTGACAACTTTTTAAGGAAAAAATACATCCTTCCTTAATGTTCAGATTGAGCCTCCTTTGTTAATAACTTGGAAATATCCTGAATTTGATTACCTTTTTAATATCAAAGCAATTTTAACTCAATAACCAATTAGTTTTCACAACTTACTTGATTTCACAAGTTATTTAAAACAATTATTTAAAACAATTTGTGAAATCTAATGTAAAGTGATTTATATTTAATATTTGTGTTTTTAGAAATAAAACTATTTCTAAAAAGATATTTGATAAGATATTACAAAAAGTTAGCCTTCATAAATATTTCCAAACATTTTAAAGTGTAAAAAAAAATTAAAACAATAATCATTTTATAACAATATCAATTAGATATACATTCTGTTTTTTTTTAAATCTTTATAACTTAAATATTTCCCTTAATTTATCTTCCATAATATTTCGATTACATATAATGTTTCTCTATAATAATATAACACAATTATACATAATTATTGTTGACAGCATTAGTAGATATTTTCACTGATTTTACTTTAGTAATGCATTAAATTTAAAGCGCTTTATTTTAATTATTATTTTTAAATAAAAAACAAAGAGCTTAAGACAAACAAAGAACTTAAGAAATTAATGACATTAAAATGAATGAATGTATGTACTTATGTTTTCAGGAACAATTATGCTAAATTGTGCCTTATTATTAAAATCCAAACATCATGTATAGTTAAAATATTTTAAAAAATAAATTAAGGGAAACATTTCTGCTTTTTTAAATAAAACTCTCATTTAGTAAGTGAAAATATATTTTGAAATTTAGTAGAAACTTTTGCAACACGCTGGTAGTGAGTGCATTGATAGTCGAGCAATAATTCTTCTCATTATTGAGTACACTATATACTATGCAAAAAAACAATAAATTCATATTTGCATTCACAAATATAAAGACTGGAAGAAATTCTTTTATTTATTACAAAGAATCATAATTTTCTTAGGAAAAGAGTAAATATAAGCTCTGTCTTTCTCTGTATTTCAATTTTTTCTATTTGTATTTACTATTTCCTTTTTTCTACGAAAATACAAGTTCCTTTCATGTTTCTTAGTAATACTAAAAATAACAGAGTAATATTTGATTGTATGGAAAAAATCTATTGTATTCCAAGTTGCCAAAGGAGATGAAAATAGAATTGCGAGCTAATAAATTGTAATGGTGGTTTTTGGGAAAACAAATATATCCTGAATTATTGCCTAAAGAATTGCATCCCTATAATAATTTGTTTTTATTGCCTAGAAACAAAAATAGCCAATCAATAAGTAAATCCTTAGTTTTCTGCTTAAAATTCATAATATTTGTACATAAATTGTACATATTCAATATTTATTTTATAAAGGTAACTCATTCGACATTAAATAAAATGTTGAGGTATGTAATAAATAGATCAAAATAAAATTAGGATGGGTAAAATATTTCAAACTTTCATTGATGGTTAGAGTAGAATCAAAATATATATTTTTTATAATAAATGTAATTGTTACTTAATGATAAACCCAGATATTAAATTGCAGCCTTCAACTTAATATGAAGTTTAGTTTAAAAAATTAAACTATTCTTCACTAACAGAAATCCATCTACAGAAAATTTACAAAACATTAAAAATATTTGGAAATAAATCCCTTTTGGAAAAGTATCATGAAAATTATTCAACATGTTAATTCGATGTTAAATTCGATGTTACTAATATTTGTAACATATATGTAAATACAAAGAGATGAAAAGTTAAATACAATATAAATTTCTTGAAGAAACCAAATTATACCCATTACATTGAATCTAGAATAGAATGTGTGAAAATATAATAAATTCTTTGTATTTTTCAACACAAATTGTCAACTTTTCATGATCATTTTCTATATGTTACAAATACAGTAATATTTTTAGACTCTCTTCAACTTAAGTTCTCAATGTAACAATATATAAAACAATATATGAAAGTATAATAAAGACCTATTATATAATAAATAAAAATTGAACAATAAGTCTGTATATTCAGGAAATAGAATTCAAAGGAAGTTTCTATAGATATTTAAAAAAATGTCGTATAAGTTGTTCATTCTTCGAAATAAATTTTTCCTAAAAAAAACTTTTTTTTATTTAAATTACATTTATAATTGGAAAACAAAAATATTGATTCATTTTTTGTGGATTTGTCTTATCTTTGATGATTGGTCTTATATTACTGTATTTTAGAAAGCAGTTGTCCAACATTGTTTCAAATAATATAAATATTTAAAAACCACAAGGTACATTAAACTTAATTTTATACTTAAACAAAATGTCGGTCTTCATGTATTGTAAATTATTTTTAAAATGTTTGTATTATTAAAATATTATCATTTTAAGTTTCACAAACTTTGGCCACTCAACTTACATGACATAAATTGAATTTTTTAATGACTATTTATTTCAAATGTTTCACACATTCTAGAAATTTGCAAACATTGAACATAAAAATATATTGAACAATTTTAATGTCAATATAATTTATGTTCAATATTGTGTTTAATAGTTTAAACTGCAATAAATATTATTATTTATAACAGTGGTAATTCCAAACATGGATGCGAGAATTAAGGATAAATATGCAAATAGTATCTAGCCATGAGTAAATTCAAATAATTTGAATTCTGAAATATAGAACAAAATTGTTGAGAAAGGTAAATTTAATATAAGAATTTATAAAATTATTTTAAATTCTTTCAAACTTATATAGAAGTTACAGTATCCCAAATAAGAATAACAACACATAGAAAATAACCGCCTCAAATGGGAATAGCTTCTTAATATTAGTGATTTTTCATTTGTTGCATCAAAGTAAAAATTTTAGAAATACAATGCCTTCTAAAATACTGAGCTCGCAATCTAAAAATGAATCAAAATTAAACCATTTCATTAAAATATACTTCAAAATATGTTCACTTATTATTAAGAATAGGAAAGTGTAATAGCTCTAATGTTATTTTATCAGTTCAACAAATAATTTATAAATAAAAATTAAAATATGTTTTGTGTCTGTCTGTTATAAATAAATTATAGACCAATTGATATTATTACTCTAAAATATGTTTTTAAAACTTTACATTTTTTTCCAAAACAAATCACGTATGTATTTTGTAAAAATTATTTTATACTGCTTTTGATGATCTTATACGTCTTACACAATAGAATGAATTGCGACTTATTCTTGGATAATCAATTATGATATATTTTTATTTGTATTATAATTATTTTGACTTCCTAATAAATATAATAAAATTTAAGACATTTATTTTTTAACATTTAATTTAAGCTAAAAAAACTGATAAAATATTTAAAATTATGACTTAATTATATTTGATATTTATATTGCACATTTAAATAAAAATTTTAAAGTATAAATTTCTTTATATTTGTCATTTATTAAATGTTAAAATTCATGTAAATAACTCAACATTTCTAGACATTGTTAAATTTAATAGTCCTGTTAAGCTTTTTCAATTTAAAATGCTTGCATAATAACGCGGTTAAAATTAAGGATCATAAAGTATGGAGAGTGAAAAATTACTCAGGCAGAGATGATTATATGTTTCTTTTAGTTATATTTTATAGCTTAAAATGTATAGCGTTTCAAAAAACTGTCTACAAAAAAATTAAATCTTAATATCTAATTTATTTTTCTCTTTATTGTTATTTTCTTCATTTTTATTTTTGTATTGAGAAATTCATACTATATTCTTCATATTAACACCACGAACAAGCTATTTTTATTTAAAATACATTTTAAGTGTATAAGTAAATATTAGGAATCTTATTAAATCATTTTCACAGTTTGTCGAAAAAGAGGTTTTTACATTCATAGTACACTACTGGCCATTAAAATTGCTACACCAGGAAAAAATGCAGATAACAAAAGGATATCTATTGGACAAATATATTATACTATAAATAACAAGTGATTAAATTTTCAAAAAATTTGACAAGATCGATCCTGAGAAATCAGTACCCAGAACAACCACCTCTGGCAGTAATAACAGCAGTTATACCCCTGGGAATTGAGTCAAACAGAGATTGGATTGCATGTACAAGTACAAATGCCCATGCAGCTTCAACACGATGCCACAGTTCATCAACCGTAGTGACTGGCGTTTGGTGATGACCCAGTCGCTCGGCAACCATTGACCAGAAGTTTTCTATTGGTGAAAGATCTGGAAAACGTGCTGGCCAGGGCAACAGCCGAACATGTTCCGTATCAAGGAAGGTCCGTACAATACCGGCAACATGCGGTCGGGCATTATCCTGCTGAAACGTAGGGTTTCGCAGGGCTCGAATAAAGGGTAGAGCCACGGGTCGTAACACACCAGAAATGTAACGTGCACTGTTCAAAGCACCGTCAGTGCGAACAAGAGGTGACCGAGACGTGTATCCAATGGCACCCCATACCATCACGCCAGGTGATGGGCAAGTATGACGATGACGAATGCACGCTGCCAGTGTGCGTTCACCACGATGCCGCCGAACACGGATGCGACCATCATGATGCTGTACACAGAACCAGGATTCATCTGAAAAGATGACGTCTCGCCATTCGCGTGGCCAGGTTCGTCGTTTATCACACCATTGAAGATGCTCTTGTCTATGACGCAGCGTCAAGGGAAGCCGCAACCATGGTCTCCGAGCTGAGAGTCCATGCTGCTGCAAACGTCGTCGAACTGTTCGTGCAGACACTTGTTGTCTTCTAAACGACCCCATTTCTTGACTCCCGGCTCGTGACGTGGTTGCGCGATCCATTATGGCACTGCGGATAATATGCCTGTCTTCTCGGCTGCTAGTGATAGGTGGCCGTTGAGATCCCGCATGGCGTTCCATATTACCGTCCTGAACCCATCGATTCCATATTCTGCTAATAGTCATTGGATCTGGACCGACGCAAGCAGCAATACTGCGATAAGATAAACCGCAATCCCGGTACGCTACAATTCGACCTTTATCAAAGTCGGAAACGTGCTGGTACGCATTTCTCCTTCTTACACGAGGCATTACAACAACTTTTCACCAGGCAACAACGTTCAAATGCAATTTATGTATGAAGCAACAAAGTAATTTAAGACTTATTTTTTATTCATTCATTTATACATTAATATCCCTCACGTGACTACAAAAATTGATAATATTTAACTTGTTTTTGCATATTTAATGCGTATTTTTCTGTTTCTAATATTGTTCTGCAGGTTTATTTCCGTCTTTATATCATTTCAATTGTAATCTTATTCGCTAGTCAATTTCAAAAAAATTTTGTCATAAGTAATAGTTGATTACACTATCAAAGTAAAACCCATTTTGTAATATTAGTGTCCAAATATATAATTAAACTGTTTGAACATAGTTTTTCTAGTTATTTTTTCAACTTCTATAAAATAACTTAGTCTTTTTTGCAAATCAATAAAAACTTTTGCCATAAAATTACCAACAGATGTTTCTTAAGCGGTTGATTTTTTATAAGAATATCAAGAAAAGCGATAAAATACATTTAAAGACGTTGGGCTTGAAAATATAATTTTCTTTGTTATAGTTTCTTGTTCAAAAGTTTAGTAAATTGTTATCACTTTCTTATAAACATTACAGGTGAATAATTAATTTTGGAATTTCAGAATATCATTTGAAAAACACTTTTTAAAATTAATTTTATAATTTATTAATGGTTTTTATGCGATAATTATTTTTGCATATTTTTGCTGCTGAGTTTTCAAATAGCGTCTTCATAATTGGTATTCTCTGTACTAGTAATTATCAAATATTTTATAATAGCTTATTATATCCTATGTATTCAATAAAACATACTCTAATTGGATAACTCCATTTGCATTGAGAAGCTAATAACATCATATGTACTATGAATTTCAAGAGAAACAATTATTTTAAAAGAGCACAATTCCTATAAAAATGATCGCAGACATTAATCTCCCTTAAATGTAACAAGAAACATTTTCAACAAAATACTGAAAAACTGAAACACAAAGGAATAATTAAAAAAATAAAGAACAAGAAATGGGCGTTACACTTCAGTTACGTTGATATTTCAATGAAGGTAAAAATAAGTTCATTCAAACTTTCTTCTTTAATTCTATCAACATTTTTTTCTTGAGGACAGAATTCTTTTTAAAAGAAACAGCCCCACCCTATTTCAAATTGAGTTACTAATTAGGGGTGTTTCTTTTCTGCAGTTTAAGCAGAGGGAAGTATTATATGAAATTGAATAAACATTGTTAATAAAACTAAGTTGAATAAGTATCGGTGAAAATATTCTTTTAAATAAATTTCACAAATTTTTCTCACAAATAAAACATTTGTCTTTAAGTTGATATTAAATTATTTATAAAATAATTTAATATCAATTTGTTATATGCTTAACAAAATAAGGAAGAAATTAAAAAACACAAATTGTCAAATATTTGAAATTATCATTTCTGTGTAATGAGAAGAATATGCGACAACTATGAATCATTTATATCAGATTTCACTTATATTCAATTTCAATAATTTACAATTGTGTAATAATAACTTAATATTAAAGAAATATGTCTTCGATTTCTGTTACTGTATTCTTATATTCATATAAGAATAGCGTTAATTCATAGATGAACACTCATTTATGATAATGAATATTCATATTCAATATAATGAATATCTAATCTAGGTATTCCTAAATAATGACATACCAACATTTAAAATTAATCTGGGAACATTAGAATAATAAATTTATAAACTTACTTTTTGTATAACAAAGCTTTTATAAATAGCAGTTAGAGAAATTTTTACTTAGTCAAAAACCAATAATTCGTGTATTGTAAGGCAAGATTTGAACAAGTGTTTAAAACAAATGTGTAATTTAAAATAAAATTGTGTTTCACAATATTAAATTATCTTAAATCGATTAAGTGGATAAGTTAATAAGAAATGAGTGTAATTATTTTTAATTATGAAATAAACAATTTAATATTAATAAATAAGCCGCCCAATCTGTCTAGTGGTTAGCGTAACTGACTACGGATGGGGAGGACATGGGTTCAAATCCCGGTTCGGGCATGTATGTACTTAGTAAAAGTAAAGTACTAGGAATATTTTATTATATTGAAATTTTGTTATTTTTCTTACACACAAATCACAATTAAGCTGTTAGAAGTTCAAATATTATTAATAAGGTTAAAGATTATGTGTCAATATATTATAAAAAAAGTTTAACGAAATAATATGTAAAACTTATTTTTTTAAATAAAATAAATACACTATTTTTAAATAATATCATATTGGCTTCAAATGAGAGTGTTTTGTGAAGAATAATGTAGCATGAAAATAATATTGTTTAATAAATTTATATGTCAAAATTAGGAATTAAATACTATAGTTTATTTCAATAAGTTAATGTGTCCAAAACGTTAATCAAGCAATTTGTAAAAATAAATGATTTCATCAATTATTTAATTAAATTGAATAATTGTAGGTATGTTATTATTTTTTAAATGTTTCCCTTTAATTTCAAATAATGTGTAACTCATAAAACTAGAAAATAAACTAAACTTCTTTTAAATTATTTGAAACCAAATTGTAATATCTTTATACTTTTTCAAATGCAAACATACAGATTTCAAAATTTGCTGAAAGGAATGAAACTAATTAGAGTTTCTGCAGATGTTCTTTTTGAAAGATTTTATACTATCTCAAATCTTTTCAGTAATGAGGCAGAGTCAATCTTATAAAAATATTTCTTATAAAACATACTTACTTTGAAATATATAAATGATGTTTCATAAAGATATGTTCTATTGAAAAAAGAAGACTAACTTCTTATAATAAATGATAACGTATAAAAAGTCATTAATATATGCTTTAAAAATATCTTTGACATTAGAATTTATATGCTAAAATAAAATAAAATTTAATGATTTATTTAAAATAATTTCCAAATATATTGATATATTGTAAGTCATTTATCAAAGTTTAACATGTATATATATTGCCTGTTTCAAGAGGATTTCAGGGAAATATTAAAATATTATATGAATATAAGTTAAAGTTTTGTATTAAAATGTATATTATAAGCATTCATTAATATTGTGTAAGAAAATTTGTATTAAAGATAAATACAATTCTTATGTGATAAAAGAAGAATTTCTGAAATATTGACAAGAATAAAAAAACGTTTAATTCAAGCCTTATTGCTTTAAATTATATTAACTTATATTAATTAAATTATATTAATTATTTTTTAAACATATTCTCAAGGATTAAATGTTCATCATTAAAAGCAAGAAACTTAAGTTTCTGATACTATAAATTTTAATTTATTAAAAAGCAAGAAAAATAATTAAATACCTAATCAAGGAACTAAAATTACTTTAATAATATTTTCAGTTATCATTTTATTTTTATACGAGCATATTGTAGTGAATTCGTATAATATATGTAAAGAAAAGTATCTTCCTCAAAAATATTTTCAAATAAATTAATAGAGTACATATAACTAAGAAAATTTACTTCTTCCATGTTTTTGAAGTACAATTTAAAAGAAGGTTAATGTTTGATTAATTTTAGAAATGTATATAAATTTTATATACCTGCGTAGCAAATTGCATAGAACTTTTCATCATATACAGAAAGTTATTTTAAATGATTGATTTCTGTACCATTTTATAATATAAAGAATTATATTTTCAATTTTTAGGAATTCCTGTTATTCTATTTGCTTACAGAGAAGATTTATAAAGACATATTATTCAAACTAAAGCTAAAAAATTTCTCGATGAAAAAATTAGATTCCATATTAATCTGGGAGTTAAAATTAAAACATTAAAATTTGATTGCTCTCTAACATTCTTTAATGGTTGTTTTAAATTATTGTAATATTTTATTCCATAATATTTCACATCAACTAATAATAAATTCCTTGTCAAAAAGACAAATTAATAAGTGTTTTTATCCCCATATTATGTTAAATTTCCAAAGAATAATTCTATATTTTCTTTATTAAGGAATATTTTCACAAGAAATAAGATCATAAACTTATTTATATGTTCAAATAAATCTAAAACGTTTTTTCATAATCAAAACTCTGATTTCTTTCTTATTTGACTAATAAATGAGCTTATCTAATATTATAGTTTTCAAAAATTGAAATTCATTCTTATATCCAAAGAGATAAAGAAATAAATTAATGATTTTGCACATATATATAATAGACAAAACATTTCAATTGCTTTTAAGTATTAGTAAGATAAACTTTATCCTTTTATGTAATTTTAATACAATTTTTCTTAAACTGTCACCCTAATATTCCTTCATATCTTCTCTGAATAAAAATGAAGAAATTAGAATTTATGTGATTATAATTTCATCTTGTATATGTATTATATTGAAAATGGTTGGTATAGAAACGCAAGAAACAGTAGTAAAATTGAGGTTTTTGTGATTGAATTAAGTCATCTGTTTTTATATTATGGATTGATCTATTGACCATTTTTATGTTCAAATAAATCTAAAAATGTTTTTATATTCAAAATTCTATTTTTTTCTTACTTGATTAATAATTGAATTTATCAACTATTATAACTTCCAATAATTGAAATTCATTTTTACATTAAAAAAGATAGGGAAATAAATTATTTTACACATCTCTATAATAGACAAAAACATTTAAATTGTTCTTAAAAATTAATAAAAGATATTAACTTTATCTTTTTATATTAGCATATTACTTTTTTTCATAATCTATTGACCTGATATTTCTTCATCTGAATAAAAATGAATTCTCTGGGGGATGAAATAATTGATTGTGGGATCAATCGAGTGAATGTCTTTACGAGGCCATAACCACAATAATTTACAAAAAAGTGTATTACTTGAAACTTCTGCTCTCTAGATTAAATAATAAAGCACTTTAAATAAGAAAAGCATACAAATAAATCTTTTTGTTTTTATAACAATGCGCATCGATAAATATAATGAGATTCATCATTCAAGCCCTGAGGAATAATTCCTTTTCACACTGAAAATTTTAAAAATTTTGCTTTAAATATATAAACTACTGTTATTTATTTAAATTCTTACACAGAAATACAATTGGGAAAAACTTCAAATCATTTTTCTTTAATAATTTACCAAGGTACATTATTATAATTAATCATATAGCCAAATAACTTTAAATTACAGTTTACTTATTCGTTTTTTAATCCAATAATACAATAAAAGATAATTATTGAATTCATTCATTTGTATTTATATTTTATTTACGTTACATTGAATTTTAATATTTTACATATAAATAATAATCAAAAATAGAAATATTTTTTGATTATTTAATAAATTTAATTTAATTTAATTAATAAATCTAATTTTTAAATAAAGCATATTCTGATAAAAATTTTCATCAAAGGAAGCATTTTAAAAGTTATCTGGAAAAAAGTTGAGAAATTATTTGTCAATATAAAGTTTGAGAAATTTTTTAAACATTTTTATAGTGATAGAAAAATTTAATTAAGAATTTATAAAGTTTAGGAAACAGTTTAGCAGAATAAGAAACATAAGAAGATTTCTGTTGTTCACTTATATTGGAAAACAGACTTTAAGTCTAATTTTTGCTATAAATATTGAAATACAATAGGATTAAATTAAAAAAGAAGAAATTACATATCATATAATATTGGGAAATTGAATACTATTTCTAATGTTATTAACAGCAAAATTCTTTTTGATCAATGTTCTTTAAATGAACAATTCTATAATGACAACGTCAAGCTTAAATGAAGAAATGATATACATTGAAAGATATTTTAAAAATGAAATAAGATGATTATGTAGAATTTTTAGTGATTAAGTTAGATTTATTCTTTTTATATAAAGTAAATTAATTATAAGATCTGATATTAAATTCTAGAAATAATATCGGCAATCGAAACATATAGAACGCAAGAAATATATAAATACATTTACAAGAATATAGATGATTACAATTTCATCTCGTATATGTATTATATTGAAAATGGTTTGCCTAGAAACGGAATAAACAGAAGTAAAAGTGTGATTTCTGTGATTGAATTGAGTCATCTATTTTTGTAACATGAATTGATCTATTGACCACATTTATGTCTCTTCATGACTGGTTGCTTTCATCTCCTGCAGACTTATTACAGCAATAAGTCCGCTGGTCTCCCCATGATACAATGAAATAGATTTGAATGCAGAGATATAGATAAAAATATAACCTTACACTTATAAACGCAGAGCTTCTTTCGTTGTCTTTGAATATTTATTTGACCCTTAAATATTTATTTTCATCATATGATACTTTTTTATTTTAAAGTATAATTACTACTGATTATGGGATAATATTTTATAATTTTACATTTAAGAAAACTCAACACATTTTAAACATAATAAACATTATATTTTAAATAGTTTGTCCTCAAGTATTAATTTTACTTATCATTATTTTAAAAAAATTCTGTATAATTGGTATTTGCTTTATTTTTTTCATGCATTTGAAATTTCTTATATAGATATAGATTTTATTGATTCCTGGAGAGATTCATAAAGCATATACGTTATTAAATACTTCATAGGTTAATTTAAATCATAAAAAATGTATCTTCTGATGTATCATATAAAATAACACATATAATTATTAATAATAAATATGTATTTCATATGATACTTTATTCATATTAAACACCTGATACATTTTTAAAATGAAAATACTCTGCGTAAATGCAACAGTCTGACTGAAGCATGCAAACAACGTGAAATTTACAACATACATTAGTGGACATAAGATATGCAAATGATTAAAATTTCAGATCAGACTTACATGACTCGAGCCTGTGGCACCACATCAAAGTACTATTTAAGGTTTGATATATCATTGTATTTAAGTTCGGCAATCGTATTTTTCTTGTGGTTTTTACAAAAATATACAATCAATTATACCTCGTAGAAAAGAAAACGATCATTTTTAATCAAGTATCCTTGTTGGATAGAGGAAGGATAGTGGCCCACAGTGGTTTCAATTATCTTTCATTGAAATCGGTAGTCATGTTGCCCACAGCCGAAAATCAGTACCAAACAACTGTAATGCGGATATGTGATCATTGGATGCCGGAGGGTACCGCGAAAGGACGAGTTCCATTGCATCCACCTTACCGCAACATTTCACCTGATGACAGACAAATTGTGCACATGGTAGTGATGGATCGCTCAGCCGCGTCACAAACCATAGAACAGCACATTCAGTTTATAAAGCATCATCCAGTGTCTGCGCGCACCATTCTGCACCGTTTACAGCAGAATGGTCTGTCTGCAAGACGTCCCTTGTACCGTCTACCCTTGACGCAGAACCACAGAGTCTTCGCAGGTGCTATGAAAGAAGGCAGTAGACAGCAGAAAGGAATGAAATTGTCTTTACTGATGAGTAACACTTCTGTCTATAACACCACGATAGTCACATTCAAATCTGGAGACACCGTGGAGAGAGAAAGCTTAACAGCGGCATAATGCATTCCGTCATTGGTCTTGCACCGGGTATTTGTTGGTATTGGATGTCACTCTCGCACTCCTCTAATACTCACTGCTGGTACTTTAAACAGAAATCACCACATCTCCGAAGTGTTGGATCCAGTTGTTCTTCCTTACCTTCAGTGCTTGATCACTGCCATGTTTCAACAGGATAATACGCAATCATATGTGACATGCAGTGTCCAAGGGTTCTACGTCAATTGCCAGATTAAATTTGTTCCTGGTCATTTCACTCTCCGGATCTTTCACAGACAGAAAACGCGT
>JAPDSC010119047.1:0-12606 GCA_026290005.1 Latrodectus geometricus
ATAAGTTAGCACTGTCCTCTCTATAAGTAATATTCACTAACTAAATTCTAACTTCGCTTATTTCACATGATTTTTAAGGTATTAGGTTGGGGGAAAAGAAATCCATTATTTTTACGTGAACTTCGTGTAACTTCTTTTGGATTCACTTGGTAAAAAGGTTTAAAACAGCTTTCATGTAGATTTTTAGGTCTTGAGCGTTACGACTGCTGACATGCGGTTAACTTCGATCATTTTTGATATTTTTATAGACATTTTCGACGATGCTGTATCCACATGCGAGGTGCATCTCTAATATCAAAAATACCCGAACGGAATCGACGAAACAAAAATTGTACGTAACTGGTTGTTACAGTCTTATATAGGACGATAAACACCTTTCACAATTTTAGCCACCCGGCTATCTTTTTCGCCGTTACAAGAGAAAAACGAAAATTTATGGAATTTTCTGTTTGTTGTATTCCATTTTTAAAACCTTGTACTCGTTACTGAATTAATCAAACAAAAAACCGCAAGAGGATATTTTACTGTCAAATGTCACCTTTCCAACGAGCATAAATCTGAAATTGTTTGATAGATACCTCACGAGATATCGATCACTACAGACGTCTACCGAAAAAATAATGAACTACTATTTCCACAACCTAATATATTCTTATAAAAATTTAAATTACTAACTTTTCTTTCTCTGAAGAGCAGATAATTCTTAATATTTTTCTAGTTTAAATGTATTACTAAAGAGCAAAGTTCAATAGTTCATCTTCTCAGAAAAGTTATGTCTAATAGTATGATATTCTTTGCAGATTCATAAGCTAATACAAAATATATGTGGCATCATGGAAATTTAAGCATTTAGATTACCAAGATGGTTACAATCTGAAGAAATACATATGACACTTATTCTCATTATGTAGGATATTTTTTACGAAGCTTTTATAGTAGTCTATGTGGACAGAATTTATAAACACCTTATACGATCAGTAATTTCAATGATAAAGGCATTCATATATCTTTTTGGAGATTTATGAAATGTCAGCCCTCATTAAAGTTCGAAACATAATAATGATCAGCAGAGTGATTCATTGTGCCATATAAAATCTAGACACCAATTTGTGTCCACAACTCCTTTATTTTTTACTCTTAATTGCTTGAAATTAAAATACAGATCAAATTGAAAGGATTAATTTAGATTTGTTAATATCTAAACCATCTTAATTTTATAGAATTTGAAGAAAACAGATGATGGCGAAATAAAGTGATCTGGTTAATAACAATGTAAGAATATTAAAAAGATAAAGATTCAATAAGGCACTGTATAAACTCATAATACGATGAGTAAACTTCATTTGATAATGATATTCATGCATTAATTCGTTAAAGAAATAAATAAATAGTCAGCTGTCATTAAAACTGGAATTTTCTAATTCCCAGAAGATATTTAATTTAAACTAAAGATTATATTTTTAACAATAATATGTAAAATAAATTTATAAAACAAAATATTTATATTCAAAATAATTAGAGATTAAAATAAGAGAAATGTAAAAATAAGAGAACTTATAAAGAGAAAAATAACAGAAATCTGTTCTTTTTTTACATGTTCCACTTGTTATAGTTGTTGCCCAATTTAGAGTTGTTTTTCATATATTTTGTATTTATAACTGAGATTATTTAAAACAAATGATTTGTTCAGTTTGAAAAAATGTAATAAAAATACTATGTTTATTTTGCATTATATTCTCTCTATAATTCATGATGTATACATTTTTAATACCGTAATATCTATTAATAGACACATGTCATTTTCTAAAATTTGAAATTAATAAATTTATATTAATGTATATGACTTGTAATATGATAATAAACGAAAGATATTTTGCGATTAAGAGAGTAGGCAGCTATTCGTGTTCTAAGCCCCACTGCTTCTGACCTTTATTCAACTCGAACTCATAAAAGGGTTATTATAATTGGAAATATTGGTTTAAATTTTATTGAAAGTGAAAACATAAAAATCTTAGTTAACAACAAGGTAAGTTATAAAATAATAAATCCACAAAATATATCAAAGAAATTTTAAAAATAAGTGATTTAAAAAGAAAAGTAACAGAAATCTATGATTTTTAGAATAAATATGCCTCAAATGAAAGTTATCTAATCTAGAAAAAAGTTTATATTTATATTTATGAGTGGAGTATATATAAAACACAAGATATGTTTGGACTGAAAAGTGTTATTATAAAAATTCTGTCAAATCCCCGTACTGTAAATTTTTAATAAAGTAATGTGCATTAATAAACACTGTTTTTTTATATATAGTTTTCATTTTTTTCAAGAAACATTTTAATGTATATATATTTTCTATTTTTTATGAGACAAATTAAAAACTGAATTCGTGTTAGCGTCTAAAATTTAATAAATTAACTTTGAATTTCGTCTGAACCTTCCAATGCGAGAACTGATTTTGAGTAACCATAACTTTTTCAATTTATAACGTTATAAATATTACGGCCTAAGGCTGAATGGTTGGCGTGCCTAACTCTTAGGCTGTTGGTGCCGAATTTGAATCTCGATTCATGCTCATGGACGTTTTCTTTTTTTCTCTATTTCTTTCTTCTGGGATGATGTATGAATGTAGCCTATAAACGGGTTTGTGGTGGTATAACGTGCTACTCGCCTCCGTGATTGGGTTCACAAGTGCCCACCTGGCAACGCTAAATGAATAGCAATATCTGGAATTGTTGTGGCAAAGTGTCAACCAACCAGTGCCACCATTGGAAAAAACATAAAAATTGAATGCAAATAACTTTTTACTTTATTATTATCTTTATATTTGCTAATTTAATAATTATATAATTTACTATATGTGTTTGTTCTGACTACGTTGCATTTGTTTAATTTTTGTTACATAAATTTTATAAGTTCTATTCAATTGATATTTTAATTTATGAGATTTACAGTTGTGTATGCTCAAAATAGTTTTTATTATTTAAAATAAATTTAAAGTCTAATTTGATGTGATTTGTAATTAAATTGAAAAAGACCAACAAATATGCAGTGAAGAAACTCTTGTAATATACTTTTCTGTGAAAAGTAATTATCTGGAATTGAATACTTTAGTTTTATGTATAATCAGGTATATTTCTTTGGAACGTAATATTCCATATCTGTAGTGTTTGTCTATATTTTCCATGGGAATGCTATTTGGATAAATTATAATGATTTTACAGAAAATATCAAAATTTGAAAAATATATTCATATATCATATAAATGATTTGTAAAAACTCTGCAAGTTTTTTTAATTTAGTGCATTTAAATATATTTGCAAAAATTTCTGAAATTATGAAATCAGTTAAGATTTCGTTATGTCTTCTTATAGGCAATTCTCAATCTCTCATATAAAATAGTTTTACTCTTCGTGAAATACACCTTAGATAAAATAAGTTAGGCTCTTTATTTTCTCTGATAAATTATAATTAATAATATTATGAAAAAAAATATTCGATTACATTAGATGACTCTTTCTTTTCCAAAAATTACTCAAGCCATTTAGATTATAAATATTCTGAATAATCAAATGAATATGAATTTCAAGTATATAGTTTTTAGCAAAAACTAGGATTTGGTGTATAGATATTCTTTTTAACTGTACAGGATTATTTAAGAGAAAGTGTCTACACACCCATTCAGATTTCTTTATTTTAGATACTTTCCGCAAATATTTTTATATGGACAAAATGTTTTATTTAGTTGTCCGTAAAAACTTGCTTATTTGAAAGGTGTATCAATTTTCTGCATAAAGGTAATCAATTTTCTGAATAAAGGTGTATCAATTTCCTGCATTGATTGCATTGATATAGTATTAAATATTTCATTAACTATTAAGTATTAAAATTTATGCATTTCTGATTATTTAAAAATTTATGACTAGAAATTTATTATTACATCATCTAAAAAGTCTTTGTAACGTTTTGAATTTTATAATAATGGTTTAAAATTAAATTTTTTGAAAATATAGAAAAATATACCTATGATTATATTAACTATTTTTAGCATTAAAAAAAGTAACTGATGCTTACAAAACTCTTATCACCGCAATAAAATAAACTACGGAATTTTCATACTTGGAAAATATTTTGACAAACTTCCATTATAAAACTAGCAACCAAATAGGCAGTTACCTTTTAAATAGATAATTTCTGTATCAAAAATTACATAGAGGCATCACAAAGGAAACATTATATACAGGTATATTTTTTTTCTATTCTGGTAGAAAAATATAACTTTTTTTTTTTTTGGACAATATTTTTTTTTCTAATTCAATGTCATCACAGAATTGTATATTTTCCAATATTAATAATTTTGTGCCCATATCTAAACTTTATATAAAATGTAAATATTTGAACCTAAATAAATTTAAAATAAATTTGTAAAAAATTTACACATCTTTAATTTATTGACTTGGTGAATGTGGGATAATTAAACAGTATAAAGTTTATTACTATTGGGTTGTCCAGAGAGTTTTTGCCGATTTTCAGTAGATAGCACGAGAAACCTATCTGAATATATCACATTTATTGAAAACAAATAACAAGTGTACATATTCTAAAAGAGATAGCTTCAGCCATATTTGGAAAAAGTTTGGTTACGATTCGGTAACTTTTATCAGTTTTGTACGCCTTAGTACAGGGTGGCAAATAAAATGCATGATAGGCATTTAATGCTTTTTTTTTTTTGAAAGGGCAAAAATGCCACACAAGCGACAAATAAGATCTGTGCTGTTTATGGCGAGGATCCTGGATGAAGAATTTCTCTTGATGGGAAAAATTTTGAATCTTTGGTTTAGATCAAAACCCATTTGGACAAATTCTGAGAGGTTCTGGAAGGGCGGAGTTCTCAAGCTACACGAAAGACGGAGAAAGGTTGTGGATGAGAATGGTACCTATATAGTTTAATAAATGTATATCAATATTTAAATAAGCTGCGTTTTAATTGTTCTAAGGTATCGGTACAAACGTTCGATACAACTTAGTATATATAAGGTTTATTTATATATTATATTCCCTTTACAATTAACATATAGGGTTCAGAAGTGTTCGTCTATCAATAATATATAATTTATCAACTCATAATATATAATTTTTGCGTAAAATAAAAATTTTTTACTCTTAGCAATGGCTGTTTTAACTATAATTAAAATTTCTTTTCACGGAGCATTTCGAGATTTTTTAGTTGCTTTTTAAAAATATCAAATATATATTTGACTCCTGTTTTCTTGTATAGCTGTAAAATCAATTATATGAAATATTTAACGTTACATTTAAATAATTATTGTAATTTTAAATAGTAAAATTAAATATTGTTAATACAAAATTCTTTCATTTGTAATGCGGCCGTTTCCTAATATTAATTTAAAAAGTACGTTGGATGTGAAATAGTTATATACATCGAGGAGAATACAATGGAATTTCAATGAATTTAAATTACAATTTTACAAACAATAAAAAAATCTGTGAAAATGTGTATAATAATTACAAAAATTTAAATTTTGTACACTTTTTTTTTACGAAAAACGCTAGATGCATTTTCTAACTGTCAATATTCTCTTTAAGAAGTTTATGTTATAGTGTGAAATTTACTTTCAACAAGAACAGTTGCAACGCACAAATACCGCTTTATATTTTGTTAACAGCTCTAGTAGAAAGCTATGAAGCATTTACACATTTTTAACTAAAAGATCCAAAAATGTTATTGTTAAATCTGAATAAAATAACCAACAATTTTAAAAGAAATATGCAATAGTCAGAATTGTTCGACAATCAAAGGAACATGTATTTACATTTTGGGCTTCATAAAAGTAGAATACACCATGAATAAACTGCATTGATAATAACATTCGTACATTAATATATCATAAATGTAACAAATGTTATAAATATTAAAAATGAAATGTTATAACTATCAGAAAAATAGGTATATAAATTTATTCAATTTTACACTGGCATCTTATTATATATTGATAGATTTTTTATTAACATTTTGGCCTCCACTTTTTTAAAAAAAAATTTAAAGTGAGCTTACGTTTTCTTTTCTTATTAATAAATTAAGCATTGGTCCATATGTTGAGAAGGCGAGGTATCCAGCTTTTCACCGTTGACCTCTATCATAATATCTTGTGGAGCATATAAAGTTGACTTGGAGTCTACCTAGCTTGAATTGATAAATAACACAGTAAAGACTACCAAATGGGAAGTACTCCCGGGATGCAATTGCATGGTGATGGAATGATAGGAAACAAATTATAAGAGATAGAAGCATTTAAAAGTTTTACAATGCATTTTGGAAAAATAACAAAAAAAATTTTTTTTTAACAATTGGAATATATAAAATAATACAATGATACAAACAAGTATTTACAATGGAACCGCGCAGAAGGTTCCTGCATTTTAGCACAAAAAAACAGAGATCATTTAATTTTTTGTTTATTAATTTATTTTTATTTTATTAATTGTGGCTAGGTCCACGAGATGGGTGGCATTTACAAATTTGCAAAAAGAGTAAATTGAAGAATTAAATAAGAAGGCGGAGAAAAGTGCAAAATTTAGAATTTAGGGGAAAGCCTCAGTACGGATCTAGGCCTGTGGAAGTTTTTAAGGTCGTATGGGCTGTAATTGTCCAGGGCTTGGATTTCAATATTGCCGATGTTTTGTAATTTATCATAGAATCTGAAAGCCAAATATTGAATGTATTGTGTGACTGTTGGAAAGGCTAAGTTTTTACGAATTAGTTCGTTCCTGAAGTAATATTCAGCATTTGTAATGATCCGAAGGATTTTATTCTGCTGTGATTCAAGCAAATTTAGTTGTGTTATGCATGCCCCTCCCCAGATAGGAGCAATTAATAAATTAATCATGAGAATTTTCTAACCTTTCAAATAATATTTCTAATTTTGTGATTATAAAATTGGTTCCAATATAAGAAGTTTTGGTTAAATGTGTTTTTTTTATGAAAAAAAAATCTTCTTTGAGTCTAATAGTTTTTGTGAAATTATAAAAACCACTCAAATAAGTTATTTTGAAAAACTTGAACCTCATAATTCGAAGGAATTGTGTTTCTGAACTTTTAAATGCTTAAAATAAATTAGAATGATTTTTCGAATAATAAGATAAAGGAGAATAGATAAGTCTGTCAAAAATTTTACTGCAGGCATAATTAAAAATAAGAGAGTTAAAAAGTATAATAAGACATACTTAATATTGTATTATAAAATAAAAATAATATACTATATCTATAAAATCACATCGGCACACATCTTTTAAAAAAATTGTCTTGCTTATTAGAAATCTTGATTCTCTTATTTTATGTAGATACTTTCAAACATTTTTCTAACACTGCATTCTTCCTGCCGATTCTAACTCATTCTAAACTTCTAGCCGAATTCACTTTTTCAGTTAGTAATTTATTATTTGACATCAATTTCAAAATATAATAATTAAAACCAAAACATGTATACATTTTCAAAATAATTTACGTGGAACGTGTTCCACATCTTAATATGCAGCGCACCATTTTTTCAAAAATATTTATAATAATTCTTCAGAGTTTGGACTTTGTAATTGAGAAATATTTTTTTATATATATTTCCATTAAAAAGTGATTTTGAACTCACTTTTCATTAAACCTTATTTAGTTCTCAAATCAAGTTTTAAGTCTTTTTGTCCAGTTTTGGATTCAAAGTATAATTTTTTTTAACTATTATGTTATTATTGACATTCGTATCATTGGCAGAACTATACTACAGATTATTAAATAACTTAAAACGACGATATAATTTTGAAATAGCAGAAGTAGTCATCCAAAAAGGGGGGAGGGGGGAATAGTATATTTTCATAAAAAAAAATCATTGCTGACCGGCTTCATGAATAGATGTATTCTCATGTCTAATTAAATGTTAGTTGCATTATCACCTTGTAAAATTTCAATTTTTGAAAATTTACAAGTAAAATTTAAATTTTTATACTTAGATATTTCACAGCTGTCTAATCTTTCTTAGTACCAAGACCCATTATAAATGTCAGAACATGCCCCATATTACGATAATCTACTACGTCCGTGACCATTGCCACTAAGATAATAAACTTTCAGAACTTCGTGAGTTTTTTGCAATAATCAGCGACTTCAAACAGTACAAAATAAAATTCTGCGTAAATCAACCGACTAGATTAAATGTTTTTAATCCTCAGTTGTCGAACGTCTCTTTTCCCGATTTCACAAGTAAAAATTATTTGCATTTTAAGCAAAATATACATATCTTATATGAGGTACCAAAAATCCTGTCTTGTTTTCTGCCATATTCTTTGCATGATTAATATCCTTTGAAAATAAAAGGAAATGTGTTGTAAATCAAAATTTCTCCTTTCAAAATTAAACAGAAAAATTTTAATTAAAGCTTTTATTACAACTTTAATTATAATGAATATCATAATAAATATTATAAGTGATATTTTTAAATGTGATATATGGATATATCTACATACTGATCCACAAAATTATATATATATATATATATATATATATATATATATATATATATATAATACAACAAAATATAGATTGCAGAATTTAGTTTACACATTTATATTTTTAACGATAGTCTGAGGTACTTATTGTATGTTATTATTAAATTGAACATTGTATGTCTAGTCTTAAGCAAGAACAGTTTTATCATTTAGTTTTCCGTATATTCTGATAGAATAGTTGCACATTTGTCAACAAAATGAAATATTTTAATTTATCTGTTTTTTGGTATGAGAAATTATTGGAAGTTATCAACAAATATCAATTAATGTTAACAATGGATAGTAAATTATTATAACGACCAAATTTTATTATTTGGGTTTAAAATTACAGAAGCTACTAGATCACGCAAAAAATGTCTGAACCTGACTCTGAGATAAGTTGAACAGCTATGAATACCATGACCCTGCAAAGAGTTTTCAAACTTCTCCAAAGGAAAAATCCTGCTTAAAACATATCGACAGACTAAAATATTTACGATAATGTGCGATAAATGAAACAGTTATCACTTATTTCGTACTTAAGTTAATAATTTTAATCTCTTTCGCCATTATTTCATCTAACACAGTAACACCTACCTATATTTATTGTATTTCTTTTGGCGTGTCGTTTTCCAAATGTATGATAATTTAGTAATTCCACTGAGAAAAGCAGATAATACGTGTATACTTGTTTAAAAAAAATAAGAACAAAAGCGGTTCATTTGCCCAGAAAAGTCATGTTTAACAGGATGATATTCTTCTCAGATTAGAAGTATGGTATGAACGATTAATCACACAAATATCTCCATTTACCTTATTAAGAATGTCAAGAAATAACAAAATATACCTGGGCTCTATATTATAGTTATTTTAAGAATTTTTGCTAGAATGTTTAGGGAACGAATATCTAAAACACAAAGCCGTTGTGTTATCCGCATTTTTATTAAGTTCTTTCATGATGCTATAAATCAGAAAACGTGTCAACGAAATGTGTGAGTAGGTGAAATACTTTCCGTACTTCTTTAACTACTAGATTAATCAAATCTCTCATGGAAAAATAAATTATATTGTTTTGCTCTTAGCCTGCATTTAAGGAATTTTTGCATAATTAGCTTACCATGTGAGAGACGCTGAAACATAGTTTTTCTTTTTCATCAATAGTTCTATAGAATTAGTAAGTAACTCTTTTAAGAAGAAACATACGAAAGATTTACAGTCAAATTATTATCACGATATCAGAAAAAGAAGCCATTAAATGACAACAAACGAAGATTGAATTTAGATATTGTTAGAACTGTCACTGAAAAGAAATATATATATTTTAAACTAGAAGTATATAATATTCCACTGAGAAAGTTCCGTTAATGTTCGAACTCATTTGATTAAGTTCCGTTAATAGTCGAACTAATTTGACCCTTCTATATTGATTTAAAGCCAATATTTAGTTTATTCTGCTTTAACCATAACGTATTTACTAGGTCTTTTAATTAAAACCGCAAAACTTTTGCGCAACTGTATTTTAATGACTGATCATTTACATTAAATTATTTGTTTCAAGTGGTTCGCAATGAATTTAATGGCGCAGCTTGTCCTTTTTGGACCTTGCGCCATAAAACCCAACCAACCAGCAATGAATTTAACCTCTAATATAAAGCCTGTGAACATTCAAATAAGCCTAGTACAAAAAGATTTTAAAAATCGTTCAAAGTTGAAACTGTGAAGATATTTGAATGACTAAATATGAGGAAATAAATGCTTTAAAAAATATAAAGCACACTCTGTGTGCGTATCTGTTCTTGTTAAAGGTAAATTTTGTACAACATTTATAATCTTGGGTAAATAAAAAACCATTAATTATTGAATGAAAACATCTTAATCTAAAAAACGAAAACTATTCAATTCAACTATAGTAGTTTTCGCTAAAAATAAATATCTGTAGCTTATATAATTAATGTACATATTTTCACACATTTTTTTAAATCGTAATTTAAATTAAATAAAATTTCGTTGTATTTCCTTAGATGCAGATACATATAACCATCCAAAACTTTTTTAAAAGTAACATTAGAAAAATGGCCGCTTTACACATTAAACAATTTTGTAACAAAGCATCCCAGTTTTACTATTCACAAACTTTCAACAATCATATAAAACTGCTTAACAACATCACTAATTAAAATGGAAAACATGCAACTATAAATTCCTCTCACACATACCTTATACATTTAATCATAACTTGACGTAAACTACCATAATCCATAATTTCCGTGATTCACAAAACATTTCATTCTTATTTCAGCCACAATAAGTGCATTCTTGTAACATGTTATATTTCCTATATTAATATTTAATTACTGGTAAGAAAATTATTTTCCAAAAATAATTTTTAAGCAGCGGATACATAGTTTAAAACATCAAAATTTATACCATGAAATAAACAAATAAATGCAGACTTTATCATTTTGTTCATGGTTTATTTAGGTTTATTCTTTGTAGTATGAATCGCAAAAATTGTTAACATAGCTTTTAAGTAGAAATATTTCGTTTGTTTGAAGTTATATTTCAACGTGATTGATTTAAAACATCTTTTAATAACACCCTCATAAAACTCATTTGTTGATTATACTTTAAGTACAGATCCAGCAGACATCATCGGAAGATTTTAAACATGTTTATGATTTAAAAATTTCAGTGTTTCAAGTGTTTTTTTGAAAATATATTAATTAGTTTTACGTAACAAAATTTAAAAATTTATCTATTTCTCTTCGTTGTGTCTAGAAACTGGCAGATAAAACATTTTTTTAACGCATTGAACAAAAAGAAATTGTATTAGTTCCTTTTTTATGTTTTTCTAAAAAACAAGAGGTAATACTTTACTTTTAAGCTTTGTTTCATAAACCTCATGAAACTTTTATAAGAAACCATCATGAAAAAGAAGAAACTAATGCTGAGATAGTACATTTCTAGAGGGAGATGAAAAGAAAAAAAATTTAATATCAAAAATCAAAATATAATATGAAAAATAACTTCATTGTTACTATATATATATATATATATATATATATATATATATATATATATATTTTGAATGGTAAATGTTGTGGGAAAATCTTTGTCTGCTTAATGTATGTTTTCCTTTGAGATAGAAAAAACGATGCATGTCTGCAAGTTTGTTACAAGTGATTGTAAAGAATGAAATGCATTAATTTATCAAAAGTCTGGAATAAAGTCTGAAAATAGATTGCTTGCTATTCTCTCCATCTTCCACTGAGATATCACTGATTGATAACAATGTCAAACATTTGGAATCTACTTCCAATGAATTTTGAACTGGTCTCATCTAGGAATGTAATTATGAGTCCAGCACTTAAAGCAGAGATGGTAAATTACTACAATGACCAAATTTTGTTATTTGGGTAAAATACAGAATCTACACAAGATCAAACAAAAAAGGCTAAGCTTTATTCCAAGATAAGTTTTGAGAAGCTATGAATACTAGCACCCTAGTAACATTCTTCAAACTTCTCTAACGTAAAAATCGTGCTTAAAAAAAGTTATCCAACTTAGATATCACTACTTTGATGTGCAGTAATTTAAATTTTATATGTAAAATATTTTATTTTAAGCACTGATAAGAAATATTTTTTAATCGTATACTTTGATATTAGATGGAATTAAAAATAACCTGTGGAAAAGCCTGTGATGAAATTGGGAATTTTTTTCAAATTTCTACTTTTCGTAACAATATTCACTAAATATTCTACAAGCAAAAAATGCAAAAATGTATCCGATATGCTATTAATAAAACAATTATCAATTATTTCTGGATAATTATTTCATTAACTTTCCTAATTAATTGCATATGAAGTTAATCTTTTTAATCATTTTAACCATTAGTTTATCAAACAGTATTATACTTCTACCTATATTTATTCTACTTCTTTTTCGGTATTTTTATTCACATTTATGATAAATTAGTATCTTCACTAAGAGAAGTAGACAATACGTATATGCTTATTTCAAAGATAAAAACAAAAAGCGGTTCATTTGCTC
>JAPDSC010119051.1:0-16917 GCA_026290005.1 Latrodectus geometricus
CACTTATAACTTCAATTTATGTATTCTCGACCAACAGGATAGAAAATCTCAGTCAAGTTTTTTCCAAATTTGACTGAGAATTGTTTAATTTTTATATGATGAAGTTATTTAAACAAATGAAATATTCTTTCCCCATAACAATTCCAAGCAATATAGCGATTTTTTAAAATTTTATTTTAAATCATTTTTTTTCTGATAAGGACTTTTCGTGTTAGTTGAAGAATTGTCTATGAATGGCCCAAAGAAAAAAATATTGCTACTTGAAAATAAAATTGTATGAATTAGATAAACCCTCTCATCTTCCTATATTTTCTGTAGATTTCTTACAATGGTCAAAATTTCTTAAAAAACACCATGGCTTATAAAAACTGCATTGTGATAATTTATCTTTTATTAATAATTAATATCTTTTATCTTTATTAATCTTTATTAATTTATCTTTTATTAATCTTTTATTATCTTTTATTAATCTCCCAATTATAATTTATGCATAAAAAATTTAAATATATATTTCTGCTAATTTATTCTTATTCTAATTTAATCACATTCTTACTTCGTTGATTAAATTCGGTTTATTTTTTATAAATCCAACCCTCTTATCAAATTGCTTTTAATCTTTCCTAAAGAATAACGCTGTATTGAGACCTGAAGAAAGTTTCTTTGGTGAAGCAACAGTTTGTTAACTTCAAGGCACCATCATATTCAGCAAACTTATTCGTAAGAATACAAATTGCGGTTTAAAAAAAAATTACTTCTAAGTGAGTCTGCTTCCGTATTGATTGTAGCGTCATCTGCTGGTTGAATCAACTTCCCGAGTTCCTTCACGTGTGTTGATTTTATTTCTTAATTTTGTGCAAAGTGCAATTATTTTATCTTTGTAATCAGCTGTGGTATGGTTACATGCTTGGTTAGTTACAGTTTTGATTCACTCTTTCTGTTATTGGTACCACAGAATATTACACCAAAATCGGCATTTTCCTTAACCAGTTTGAATAAGATCTCATTATAAAGCTAATGTACAATAGATCTTTTTTTTTTTTTTTTAAGTAATCGCTTGTAAAATAGCTAAGAATTCTTTCTAAGCTATTTTATACTATACTAAATGTTCAAGTTTTAGTAAACGAATTTCTAGCTTTAAAGTTCATACTTTATCATGTATATACGTATCTGCTTCTCGTTTAATAATCGGAAAGCTAGCTTGCCATTAAGAACATAACATTGTAATATATATATAAAATTTACAGTGAAAAACAGATGTAATAGCTGCGCATTTTTTACTGTAAATACAACAGGGCTTTTTTTTTTTTACAATATAATAAAGTAAGTGTCGAAACCTAGTAAAAATATACTTATTGGATGAACATATTACTTTGATAAAAATAGAAAATAAATCGTCTTTTGCCAATTGCTTCATATCATTAAGAAAATAAAGATGGCATAGTTATTAAAAATATTTTGTAGTTGTTTATCATTATTATAGTTTTAAGTTTTTGTTCATTATTTGTAAAGGATTTTTCTATCTTCATTTAAAATGTTGAATCAGTTGTATTTATTTCCCAAAATTCCATTAAGATTTTGTGAAACGTCTTTAAATAATACATTACAATTGTTTTTTGTATTAAGTTTAGATAAAAATTTCAAAGTATAATTAACTCATTTTTATAATAAAATTACTGCGATTAATTTTTCCGCCCAGTAGGTCAAGATTTAAACCATGGATTAAAGTATAAAATTTGAAAAATCTTGCACTTCTAATAATATCTAAAAATTGTATCTGGGTCTCAAAACTTCACATTAGCTGTCACCATAGATTCCAATAAGACTTGACTTAATGTTGGAATTACAATCATGATCATTGTACAAATTAAATTAGTTAAAAAATGGTGTAAAAATATGATATATCATTAAAAAAAAAAATAAATAAATAAATATAAAAAAAATTAAAAAAAAAAAAAACCCAAGAAAGGAATTTAAATATCCACCAAAAACCTCATTTTATGTTCAGAAAAAAAAATTGGTTAAAGCAGTACATATGGCTTCAATTTCGAGCAATGTGATAGAGATTAATGTTATAATAAATTAAGTTTATTTTGTAGGCACTGACGAAAAACCACTAATGGTGAGACACTTTCAGTTGTCATATTTGGCCCAGGAGTAGACTGAAGCAAAAGTAGAATACTATTTATGTCACCAAAAAGGTCTGAGTCGGATATGACTATGATAGGCAGCTAGAACAAAGGGATCGATGATGAAAGTATCTAGACCTTTTCATGTAAGAAATGAAATGCTATCTATTTAAATAATTAGTTATTTAGGATAATTATTGGATTCAGGAAGTCACCTTATCAACAGAAACCCAAACATTTCATCAAGAGCATGATTTTAAGAAAAATAACAATTGTTGTGATATTTTCTTTCACTATTTCAAACAATGAATTTATCACGTTATGTGCATAGAATCAAGATAAGTCTGAAAATATGACTTGTTAAAAACCTTATTCAGAGCATTTTTGTATCACTTTTTCATTGCTACAGCTTCAAAGGAAATCATGCCGATGGTCATTGCTGTCGCTACACTCTTCTACATATCTCACGTGATTTATTTCTGACTACTAGTGAGGCTGAAGACATCGTTGTATTTTTTAAAAAAAATCCATATAAAAAAATAAATAAAAAAAAAAATTAAGAAATTAAAGACAAGAGGGCTTTGATGTACTGAAATCCATCTCGATATTTTTTATGATTTTCCACGGTCTCATCAATTGCATAATTTTAAGAAATAAGTCTAAATTTCGGTAAGGAAATCTTGCTAAACAGCGATGATCGATAACATTTCTACATATGCAAAAATTCTTCATCTTATTTTCTGTACCTCAAAATTCTACGACTGAATCTTAGACTTTGTGATAAAAATTCCCTTTCTCGGAGAAGCACTTTAAAATATGAATGTGACTCCCCTGTGTAAAAGGGTTTATGATATTTTATATTATATTCAATACATATAATGTTATTTTTCATTTTAAGCACATATTGTAAAGTATATCTCAATGATTAAAACTCTAAATGAATATCATTTCGAGTTATAATCACTGTAACATATATACTATTCTCCCTTATTGCGAATATTATAGCTCTTTATTTATATCATTAAAGTTTTATCTCGTTCTCCGTATTTTCTTGCTACTCTGAAAGCCCAGATAATCCCTTATACCAGATTAAATAAGTTTTTAGTAAAAGTGAAGTATATATAATGTAATACCTTAAAATTATCAATAAAAATATTTGAGGACAACACCTTAAATCAAAAATTAATTCCTTAATAAAAGTGAGATAATTATTTAAAAAAAAATAAATTTACCTAAGGAATAAAGTCAAACGATTCTAAAGAAAAAGCAAGAAAAAATAAATAAAAGATTTTTATAATTTAAAATAATTACAGAATGATAAATTATTCTCTTTTATATTTTTCTGTTTACATTTGTGAGATTTAAGAAAATAGTATTTAGATTTTTGTTTATCGATTGGTAAAGGGTATTAAATACATGTGAAAATAAAACATTTTGAACATTTTTCTATCTAAAATTTTTATGTCACGAAATAAATTCTGTCTCTACAAAAATTATTTCTTTTTACTACGCGTTTAATGTATCAGAAAAGTCATAAATTTTTATATTATTTTGCTTTTGAGAAGTACAATGTTGCAATGTACTTTATCTTTTATTATGAATTAAAAATTAAACATTAAACAGTTTTACAGTCTTTCTACCTTAAAATTTTTCTAAAGGGTATCTTCTTTTACGATTTATTTTGTCTTCAAACATTTTCTTTTTTATTTTGTCGTAACAATTTATTATTCCTCAAAAAAGAAAAAAAAAAAAAGAAAAGAAAAGAAAGAAAGAAAACATGAGATTTAATCATAAATCTCACCATAAATTCCAAAACATTAAGCTTCGAATTTTTTGCTTATTATAAATCTTTCATGTAGTCCTATGGTAATGTAAGATTATTAAAATAAACTCCACTGTTTTTCATAAAAATTATGTCCAAGTTGATAGTTGCTCTGGCCTTCAGTTTAACAGTTCACGAGTTCAATTCCCACCTCGGGCCTTGATATCTGAAGTTTTTCAGGATCCTTTTTAAATTATAGGCCCTGTTCTAATCAGCATTGTGTGCAAAAGATGAACGTTGAAAAACAAAGAGATCTAAATTAATAACAAGGATGATAGGGCATAATTATAGTTGTAAGGGGGGAACCTGAGTAACTTCTTTTTTTCCATGTTTTATACATTTCCCATGTTTGATGTTCTTGAATAAAACAAATAATCGAAATAAATTTTCCGTTATTCAATATGGATAAAGGAGACCTGAAAAATGACGGTCGTATCAATGGAAGCAGTTCACGCTTCACATGTTTTCTGACTTTGTATCAGTGAATGTCCCCCTTATATAAATGTAAAACAGTACATTGCCCATGGTAATTAAATTAACATAAACGCTGATCTTGTGCTTGAAGGGAAGAAGATCAATCCTTATCGTAACAAAAGATCCATCTGGTTAATGAAATCTGTCACAGTAATTATTTCCATCGATCGAAGTGAAATAAGTGTCTTAATCTAACAATACCAATTCTCTGGTTCAAATTTAATGAAGATCCAAAATTATACGACTTTGCCTTTTAGTATGTCTTTTAATGTGTTACCTAAACTTTATATTATTCTTAATGCTATGTAAGCATATAAATGTAAAATACCAAAAAAATTCATAAAATATTCGTAAGCTATGTAACCTAAGACAGTGCATAACATCAAATACACTTAAAGTACAAATACATTAGCAAAATACAAGCCTTTAAATTTAAATATTTACAAAAATAGAAAGAAATTTTTTAATGAAAAAATTATTTAAAAAATAAATAAACTAGTTCATAACACAAATATATAGAGATATATAAAAATATACTTAATATATAAGGAATGCTTAACAAAAATAGAGAAAATAAATTTATCCGTGAAATAAGTTTTTTTTTTTCAATGGAAATTATTTGTAATAAAATAAATAATTAAATTAATAATGGAAAAAAGCATAATTTCTTTTTAAATCAATGAAAAGAAACTATGCTTTTTTCATATTATGTTTAGCATTGTTTTAAAACTGCATAATAGATTATTGGGGATAGTCTTCGTTGATACTTAAAATATAGGCTATAGTACCTTGCAATTTTGATCATGATCAAATAATGAGGCCAGCATCTATATTTGCATTTTTAAAACATCAATGAAAGTAATTTTTAAGGAGTAACAATAATTATACTTTTCCATGCATTTTTAAAACAATAAATTCAAAATATATTTCTTAATTTACTTGATATTAGTATTAATTTCCGACGCTAAAACTTTCGTTTTTAAATCAGAAAAACCGTTTCCAACGATTAACCTTTTAAAATGTGTTTCAAATGTTAAAATAAACAAGGTAAAAGAATTATGTTAATCACGTAACCTAGATATAAATCAAAGCGAAAATATTCAATTCATAATTTTATCTACAAAACTGCCAATCGGCGGCGATTTGTAGCGAAATATGGTTTACCAATAGACCTGAAGCTACTCATGTAAACGTCATTGTTACTATGGTAACTGAGAGTCATGTGATCCAGACGCAGTCGCAATCGAGTAGGCTAATGATCAATAGGTTCTTCTCCACGCGCCGGTTGGAAGAATCGCTTGAGATGGGATGCTGGAAGATGAGGAGCAATAATTCTACGAAAGTATGGTGAAAAGCACATGTTTCCTTTTAAATTTATTCGCTAAATTAATATGTACATAAAAATTATTTGCTTCCAGATCTATCAATAGGTGCGAGTTGCTTATTGCAGCGGATTACCAGATGCTTATTTCTGAGGACCGAAGAGCACTATTATTATGATTTAGAACGAAGAGTTATTTTAAAATATTGTTTTTTTAATTGAATATTCCAGTTATACTGAATTTTAAAAAATACAAGAACTTTAAAATTCTAATTAATTTTAATTAAAAATAAATCAAGGGTGCTATGATTATCTCATAACGTTAAATATTCCAGTTAAACGAAACTTAAAGAAATTAATATGTTTAATTCAATTACACTTTACAACAAAATAGCGTGATTTTTATTTTTAAAATAACATTTTTCTGATTATTCTTGTTCTTTCCCATTGTTCTTTTCTCTATGTTTTTGCAGAGAATTTCTGCAATATTGTATGTTTAACCTAAAATATGTAATAGAAAATGTGTATGAAATTAAATGAAATGAATCGTGTAAAAAATATTCCATATATTATTAAATAACGTATTGGTTATATTATATCAATTGATGAAAAAAATGTGTTTGGTTTCTAAGTTTAATTTGTTGTCCTTATAATTAATATAAATAAAATCTTTATACTGTTTATCCACAGAATTTTATTTCACCATTAAATTAAAAATGGCTGTACGAATTTGGAAGAAGCTTGTATATATATGTTGATCTATAAATAAATTAAGACAAAGGGTATGTTTCATTTCGAAATTATGATTTAAATTAATTTTAAAAAATTGAATGTGCATTTTTAATTAATTTAAAAGATTATTTTACAGAGATGCTGATTTTTATGAGGTATAAAATTATTCATCCCGTGATATACAACATTCCGGAACTGTGATCGCTTCAAGAATGGAGGCATGGTGTTCTTTCTGCCTTTTAAAATTGTCATTTATTTATTAATGCTTGGAATATTGCGTATTAATGCTTGGAATACATCGTATCTTTGCACCTTTATCCATTACCACATATTTTTAACGAATCACACAAAGAAATGCCTTTTTTTGCAATTTTTCAATGCATCGTTTCTTTATACTCTTTCAAAAATTAAGCTACCACATAAAGATGTTATTCGCTCTCTCAATAATCTCGCGATTAGAAGCTGAATAACTAGAGCCCTTACCATTCTTTCAGCCGTTCGTGGGTTGAAATCCCACTTCGGGTTGGGATGTTTCTAGTGGTTCGGAATGCAATTTAAACCGCAGGTACTGGTCTAATTAGCCCTCGTGAGCAAAAAATGACCATTGAGTGACAATCAAAAACTATCGTTTGGAAATGCATTGAGATTACAATGAAAAGAGAGATACCATTAAGTTTTTATTTTATAGTATATTTTCATTGTAGTATATCAGAAAAATATATATTTATTTTAAATATTATCATAACTTACATGAGTATATAAGCCATAAAATATTGCTAGCTGTTGTTCTGGATTTTGAGGATGCTAAAAATAAATCAAATAGTAAGAAAAGGAAGTGAACAAAAATTGATAGCTGAAGCAAGAATCTTTCACATCTTAACTCGATTAAAGAAATACATTTAAAAGATAAGGCTTTCCTAAATTATATTAGGATGAATGAAGAATTGTAGAAAATTAATGTATAGTTAAAATGAATTCTTTTTAATTATAATAAAAAGGATAAATTCATGCGTTCTTCTTTAAGACCTAACGATTAAATGTGACTTGGCGCTTTCTGCCAACTGGTAGAATGTATGAAGATTTAAAATTTACAACAATTATTTCTCCTCGAGCTTTGCTACAAATAATACAGAAAACGACAGTAATAAAAGTTCTCCCTAAGGAATACTTGAAAGTAAGTAATTCCTATAACCATTTATTGATTATTATATTTATTATGCTTAATATATTTATATATATATAAATAAAAAGTGTAAATTGGATTGAATAAATTAAGTTTAAAATTATAATAATTAAAATATTTATTTTATTTAATTAAAAACAAAGTAAGATGATAATCACTTAAATTATGGAATAATTAATGAAAAAATGAATGCATTTCGTTAACTGGATTATAATGTTTTATGTTTAAATAGATGAAAAAATCAAATAGTTTAAGCATTTATTCTATTTTTTAGTAATACGTTATTGTATGAACATATAATATACGTAACAAATTATTTTTCACTTGTTCATTCTAGCAAATTTCCATCAAATTTTTTTTATAAAATATCTTATAATTTTTCATATATTTTCTTTTTATTCGATTCGAAAAGTAAATAGTCCTAACTTGCCACAAATGAGACTCATCTTTGTATGCTTCTGTCATTTCTTGCATTATTTGCTTTATAATTATTTTAGCAAATAAAACGGAAACTAAACAGAAATTTCAGTAAATATTATACCTATGAGAAGAGACATGGGGCAGCAGGAAGCCTCTGTTTATTTCCTGTAATTCCCCACTTTGAAAGAAAAATCAGAACTTGCTGGAATTTTCTTCAACTCGTTAAAACAACACCATACATAGTACGATTTTCTACGCTTCAAACAAATCCAAACTCAGAATAGTATCGTGTGATTACAAGGTTATTTTGAAGATACTTGTCATTTGACTGTTATGAGGTAGAAGAAGGAGACAACTCAACAATGACGTCACAAAAAGTACTACTTTTTAGCTAACCTCATTGTTGAGTTGTCTCCTTCTTCTACCTCAGAACAGTCAAATGACAAGTATCTTCAAAATAACCTTGTAATCACACGATACTATTCTGAGTTTGGATTTGTTTGAAGCGTAGAAAATCGTACTATGTATGGTGTTGTTTTAACGAGTTGAAGAAAATTCCAGCAAGTTCTGATTTTTCTTTCAAAGTGGGGAATTACAGGAAATAAACAGAGGCTTCCTGCTGCCCCATGTCTCTTCTCATAGGTATAATATTTACTGAAATTTCTGTTTAGTTTCCGTTTTATTTGCTAAAATAATTATAAAGCAAATAATGCAAGAAATGACAGAAGCATATAAAGATGAGTCTCATTTGTGGCAAGTTAGGACTATTTACTTTTCGAATCGAATAAAAAGAAAATATATGAAAAATTATAAGATATTTTATAAAAAAAATTTGATGGAAATTTGCTAGAATGAACAAGTGAAAAATAATTTGTTACGTATATTATATGTTCATACAATAACGTATTACTAAAAAATAGAATAAATGCTTAAACTATTTGATTTTTTCATCTATTTAAACATAAAACATTATAATCCAGTTAACGAAATGCATTCATTTTTTCATTAATTATTCCATAATTTAAGTGATTATCATCTTACTTTGTTTTTAATTAAATAAAATAAATATTTTAATTATTATAATTTTAAACTTAATTTATTCAATCCAATTTACACTTTTTATTTATATATATATAAATATATTAAGCATAATAAATATAATAATCAATAAATGGTTATAGGAATTACTTACTTTCAAGTATTCCTTAGGGAGAACTTTTATTACTGTCGTTTTCTGTATTATTTGTAGCAAAGCTCGAGGAGAAATAATTGTTGTAAATTTTAAATCTTCATACATTCTACCAGTTGGCAGAAAGCGCCAAGTCACATTTAATCGTTAGGTCTTAAAGAAGAACGCATGAATTTATCCTTTTTATTATAATTAAAAAGAATTCATTTTAACTATACATTAATTTTCTACAATTCTTCATTCATCCTAATATAATTTAGGAAAGCCTTATCTTTTAAATGTATTTCTTTAATCGAGTTAAGATGTGAAAGATTCTTGCTTCAGCTATCAATTTTTGTTCACTTCCTTTTCTTACTATTTGATTTATTTTTAGCATCCTCAAAATCCAGAACAACAGCTAGCAATATTTTATGGCTTATATACTCATGTAAGTTATGATAATATTTAAAATAAATATATATTTTTCTGATATACTACAATGAAAATATACTATAAAATAAAAACTTAATGGTATCTCTCTTTTCATTGTAATCTCAATGCATTTCCAAACGATAGTTTTTGATTGTCACTCAATGGTCATTTTTTGCTCACGAGGGCTAATTAGACCAGTACCTGCGGTTTAAATTGCATTCCGAACCACTAGAAACATCCCAACCCGAAGTGGGATTTCAACCCACGAACGGCTGAAAGAATGGTAAGGGCTCTAGTTATTCAGCTTCTAATCGCGAGATTATTGAGAGAGCGAATAACATCTTTATGTGGTAGCTTAATTTTTGAAAGAGTATAAAGAAACGATGCATTGAAAAATTGCAAAAAAAGGCATTTCTTTGTGTGATTCGTTAAAAATATGTGGTAATGGATAAAGGTGCAAAGATACGATGTATTCCAAGCATTAATACGCAATATTCCAAGCATTAATAAATAAATGACAATTTTAAAAGGCAGAAAGAACACCATGCCTCCATTCTTGAAGCGATCACAGTTCCGGAATGTTGTATATCACGGGATGAATAATTTTATACCTCATAAAAATCAGCATCTCTGTAAAATAATCTTTTAAATTAATTAAAAATGCACATTCAATTTTTTAAAATTAATTTAAATCATAATTTCGAAATGAAACATACCCTTTGTCTTAATTTATTTATAGATCAACATATATATACAAGCTTCTTCCAAATTCGTACAGCCATTTTTAATTTAATGGTGAAATAAAATTCTGTGGATAAACAGTATAAAGATTTTATTTATATTAATTATAAGGACAACAAATTAAACTTAGAAACCAAACACATTTTTTTCATCAATTGATATAATATAACCAATACGTTATTTAATAATATATGGAATATTTTTTACACGATTCATTTCATTTAATTTCATACACATTTTCTATTACATATTTTAGGTTAAACATACAATATTGCAGAAATTCTCTGCAAAAACATAGAGAAAAGAACAATGGGAAAGAACAAGAATAATCAGAAAAATGTTATTTTAAAAATAAAAATCACGCTATTTTGTTGTAAAGTGTAATTGAATTAAACATATTAATTTCTTTAAGTTTCGTTTAACTGGAATATTTAACGTTATGAGATAATCATAGCACCCTTGATTTATTTTTAATTAAAATTAATTAGAATTTTAAAGTTCTTGTATTTTTTAAAATTCAGTATAACTGGAATATTCAATTAAAAAAACAATATTTTAAAATAACTCTTCGTTCTAAATCATAATAATAGTGCTCTTCGGTCCTCAGAAATAAGCATCTGGTAATCCGCTGCAATAAGCAACTCGCACCTATTGATAGATCTGGAAGCAAATAATTTTTATGTACATATTAATTTAGCGAATAAATTTAAAAGGAAACATGTGCTTTTCACCATACTTTCGTAGAATTATTGCTCCTCATCTTCCAGCATCCCATCTCAAGCGATTCTTCCAACCGGCGCGTGGAGAAGAACCTATTGATCATTAGCCTACTCGATTGCGACTGCGTCTGGATCACATGACTCTCAGTTACCATAGTAACAATGACGTTTACATGAGTAGCTTCAGGTCTATTGGTAAACCATATTTCGCTACAAATCGCCGCCGATTGGCAGTTTTGTAGATAAAATTATGAATTGAATATTTTCGCTTTGATTTATATCTAGGTTACGTGATTAACATAATTCTTTTACCTTGTTTATTTTAACATTTGAAACACATTTTAAAAGGTTAATCGTTGGAAACGGTTTTTCTGATTTAAAAACGAAAGTTTTAGCGTCGGAAATTAATACTAATATCAAGTAAATTAAGAAATATATTTTGAATTTATTGTTTTAAAAATGCATGGAAAAGTATAATTATTGTTACTCCTTAAAAATTACTTTCATTGATGTTTTAAAAATGCAAATATAGATGCTGGCCTCATTATTTGATCATGATCAAAATTGCAAGGTACTATAGCCTATATTTTAAGTATCAACGAAGACTATCCCCAATAATCTATTATGCAGTTTTAAAACAATGCTAAACATAATATGAAAAAAGCATAGTTTCTTTTCATTGATTTAAAAAGAAATTATGCTTTTTTCCATTATTAATTTAATTATTTATTTTATTACAAATAATTTCCATTGAAAAAAAAAAACTTATTTCACGGATAAATTTATTTTCTCTATTTTTGTTAAGCATTCCTTATATATTAAGTATATTTTTATATATCTCTATATATTTGTGTTATGAACTAGTTTATTTATTTTTTAAATAATTTTTTCATTAAAAAATTTCTTTCTATTTTTGTAAATATTTAAATTTAAAGGCTTGTATTTTGCTAATGTATTTGTACTTTAAGTGTATTTGATGTTATGCACTGTCTTAGGTTACATAGCTTACGAATATTTTATGAATTTTTTTGGTATTTTACATTTATATGCTTACATAGCATTAAGAATAATATAAAGTTTAGGTAACACATTAAAAGACATACTAAAAGGCAAAGTCGTATAATTTTGGATCTTCATTAAATTTGAACCAGAGAATTGGTATTGTTAGATTAAGACACTTATTTCACTTCGATCGATGGAAATAATTACTGTGACAGATTTCATTAACCAGATGGATCTTTTGTTACGATAAGGATTGATCTTCTTCCCTTCAAGCACAAGATCAGCGTTTATGTTAATTTAATTACCATGGGCAATGTACTGTTTTACATTTATATAAGGGGGACATTCACTGATACAAAGTCAGAAAACATGTGAAGCGTGAACTGCTTCCATTGATACGACCGTCATTTTTCAGGTCTCCTTTATCCATATTGAATAACGGAAAATTTATTTCGATTATTTGTTTTATTCAAGAACATCAAACATGGGAAATGTATAAAACATGGAAAAAAAGAAGTTACTCAGGTTCCCCCCTTACAACTATAATTATGCCCTATCATCCTTGTTATTAATTTAGATCTCTTTGTTTTTCAACGTTCATCTTTTGCACACAATGCTGATTAGAACAGGGCCTATAATTTAAAAAGGATCCTGAAAAACTTCAGATATCAAGGCCCGAGGTGGGAATTGAACTCGTGAACTGTTAAACTGAAGGCCAGAGCAACTATCAACTTGGACATAATTTTTATGAAAAACAGTGGAGTTTATTTTAATAATCTTACATTACCATAGGACTACATGAAAGATTTATAATAAGCAAAAAATTCGAAGCTTAATGTTTTGGAATTTATGGTGAGATTTATGATTAAATCTCATGTTTTCTTTCTTTCTTTTCTTTTCTTTTTTTTTTTTTCTTTTTTGAGGAATAATAAATTGTTACGACAAAATAAAAAAGAAAATGTTTGAAGACAAAATAAATCGTAAAAGAAGATACCCTTTAGAAAAATTTTAAGGTAGAAAGACTGTAAAACTGTTTAATGTTTAATTTTTAATTCATAATAAAAGATAAAGTACATTGCAACATTGTACTTCTCAAAAGCAAAATAATATAAAAATTTATGACTTTTCTGATACATTAAACGCGTAGTAAAAAGAAATAATTTTTGTAGAGACAGAATTTATTTCGTGACATAAAAATTTTAGATAGAAAAATGTTCAAAATGTTTTATTTTCACATGTATTTAATACCCTTTACCAATCGATAAACAAAAATCTAAATACTATTTTCTTAAATCTCACAAATGTAAACAGAAAAATATAAAAGAGAATAATTTATCATTCTGTAATTATTTTAAATTATAAAAATCTTTTATTTATTTTTTCTTGCTTTTTCTTTAGAATCGTTTGACTTTATTCCTTAGGTAAATTTATTTTTTTTTAAATAATTATCTCACTTTTATTAAGGAATTAATTTTTGATTTAAGGTGTTGTCCTCAAATATTTTTATTGATAATTTTAAGGTATTACATTATATATACTTCACTTTTACTAAAAACTTATTTAATCTGGTATAAGGGATTATCTGGGCTTTCAGAGTAGCAAGAAAATACGGAGAACGAGATAAAACTTTAATGATATAAATAAAGAGCTATAATATTCGCAATAAGGGAGAATAGTATATATGTTACAGTGATTATAACTCGAAATGATATTCATTTAGAGTTTTAATCATTGAGATATACTTTACAATATGTGCTTAAAATGAAAAATAACATTATATGTATTGAATATAATATAAAATATCATAAACCCTTTTACACAGGGGAGTCACATTCATATTTTAAAGTGCTTCTCCGAGAAAGGGAATTTTTATCACAAAGTCTAAGATTCAGTCGTAGAATTTTGAGGTACAGAAAATAAGATGAAGAATTTTTGCATATGTAGAAATGTTATCGATCATCGCTGTTTAGCAAGATTTCCTTACCGAAATTTAGACTTATTTCTTAAAATTATGCAATTGATGAGACCGTGGAAAATCATAAAAAATATCGAGATGGATTTCAGTACATCAAAGCCCTCTTGTCTTTAATTTCTTAATTTTTTTTTTTATTTATTTTTTTATATGGATTTTTTTTAAAAAATACAACGATGTCTTCAGCCTCACTAGTAGTCAGAAATAAATCACGTGAGATATGTAGAAGAGTGTAGCGACAGCAATGACCATCGGCATGATTTCCTTTGAAGCTGTAGCAATGAAAAAGTGATACAAAAATGCTCTGAATAAGGTTTTTAACAAGTCATATTTTCAGACTTATCTTGATTCTATGCACATAACGTGATAAATTCATTGTTTGAAATAGTGAAAGAAAATATCACAACAATTGTTATTTTTCTTAAAATCATGCTCTTGATGAAATGTTTGGGTTTCTGTTGATAAGGTGACTTCCTGAATCCAATAATTATCCTAAATAACTAATTATTTAAATAGATAGCATTTCATTTCTTACATGAAAAGGTCTAGATACTTTCATCATCGATCCCTTTGTTCTAGCTGCCTATCATAGTCATATCCGACTCAGACCTTTTTGGTGACATAAATAGTATTCTACTTTTGCTTCAGTCTACTCCTGGGCCAAATATGACAACTGAAAGTGTCTCACCATTAGTGGTTTTTCGTCAGTGCCTACAAAATAAACTTAATTTATTATAACATTAATCTCTATCACATTGCTCGAAATTGAAGCCATATGTACTGCTTTAACCAATTTTTTTTTCTGAACATAAAATGAGGTTTTTGGTGGATATTTAAATTCCTTTCTTGGGTTTTTTTTTTTTAAATTTTTTTTATATTTATTTATTTATTTATTTTTTTTGAATGATATATCATATTTTTACACCATTTTTTAACTAATTTAATTTGTACAATGATCATGATTGTAATTCCAACATTAAGTCAAGTCTTATTGGAATCTATGGTGACAGCTAATGTGAAGTTTTGAGACCCAGATACAATTTTTAGATATCATTAGAAGTGCAAGATTTTTCAAATTTTATACTTTAATCCATGGTTTAAATCTTGACCTACTGGGCGGAAAAATTAATCGCAGTAATTTTATTATAAAAATGAGTTAATTATACTTTTAAATTTTTATCTAAACTTAATACAAAAAACAATTGTAATGTATTATTTAAAGACGTTTCACAAAATCTTAATGGAATTTTGGGAAATAAATACAACTGATTCAACATTTTAAATGAAGATTGAAAAATCCTTTACAAATAATGAACAAAAACTTAAAACTATAATAATGATAAACAACTACAAAATATTTTTAATAACTATGCCATCTTTATTTTCTTAATGATATGAAGCAATTGGCAAAAGACGATTTATTTTCTATTTTTATCAAAGTAATATGTTCATCCAATAAGTATATTTTTACTATGTTTCGACACTTACTTTATTATATTGTAAAAAAAAAGCCCTGTTGTATTTACAGTAAAAAATGCGCAGCTATTACATCTGTTTTTCACTGTAAATTTTATATATATATTACAATGTTATGTTCTTAATGGCAAGCTAGCTTTCCGATTATTAAACGAGAAGCAGATACGTATATACATGATAAAGTATGAACTTTAAAGCTAGAAATTCGTTTACTAAAACTTGAACATTTAGTATAGTATAAAATAGCTTAGAAAGAATTCTTAGCTATTTTACAAGCGATTACTTAAAAAAAAAAAAAAAAGATCTATTGTACATTAGCTTTATAATGAGATCTTATTCAAACTGGTTAAGGAAAATGCCGATTTTGGTGTAATATTCTGTGGTACCAATAACAGAAAGAGTGAATCAAAACTGTAACTAACCAAGCATGTAACCATACCACAGCTGATTACAAAGATAAAATAATTGCACTTTGCACAAAATTAAGAAATAAAATCAACACACGTGAAGGAACTCGGGAAGTTGATTCAACCAGCAGATGACGCTACAATCAATACGGAAGCAGACTCACTTAGAAGTAATTTTTTTTTAAACCGCAATTTGTATTCTTACGAATAAGTTTGCTGAATATGATGGTGCCTTGAAGTTAACAAACTGTTGCTTCACCAAAGAAACTTTCTTCAGGTCTCAATACAGCGTTATTCTTTAGGAAAGATTAAAAGCAATTTGATAAGAGGGTTGGATTTATAAAAAATAAACCGAATTTAATCAACGAAGTAAGAATGTGATTAAATTAGAATAAGAATAAATTAGCAGAAATATATATTTAAATTTTTTATGCATAAATTATAATTGGGAGATTAATAAAAGATAATAAAAGATTAATAAAAGATAAATTAATAAAGATTAATAAAGATAAAAGATATTAATTATTAATAAAAGATAAATTATCACAATGCAGTTTTTATAAGCCATGGTGTTTTTTAAGAAATTTTGACCATTGTAAGAAATCTACAGAAAATATAGGAAGATGAGAGGGTTTATCTAATTCATACAATTTTATTTTCAAGTAGCAATATTTTTTTCTTTGGGCCATTCATAGACAATTCTTCAACTAACACGAAAAGTCCTTATCAGAAAAAAAATGATTTAAAATAAAATTTTAAAAAATCGCTATATTGCTTGGAATTGTTATGGGGAAAGAATATTTCATTTGTTTAAATAACTTCATCATATAAAAATTAAACAATTCTCAGTCAAATTTGGAAAAAACTTGACTGAGATTTTCTATCCTGTTGGTCGAGAATACATAAATTGAAGTTATAAGTG
>JAPDSC010119054.1:2600-13063 GCA_026290005.1 Latrodectus geometricus
ATATATATATATATATATATATATATATATATATATATATATATATAATATCTATAATAAGACCACTTTTAAAATCAGTTAAGTCTTCAATATCTACACAAAAGCTAAACTTTCGACAATGATTTAAAGATTAAAAATGAAGCTTGGAAGTTGCGAGCAATACTTACATATTTTGTCCCATTTTTATGTAAATTGATACTAAAAGTATAATGATTTTACATTTTAAGGATTTTTAATCAATGATGAAAATTACTTTGGAAAGTAATAGTTTAAATTTCACAAATTTTAATGATTTCCTATTACATAAATGTTTTTCAAAATATTAGCCCAATAAAAAGTTTCAAAGATATTATAAGTTCTTAATACTGTTTTGACAAGGAATATTTTTTATCAATCGCTTGACAGTGTTTTTCCACTATTTTCCGAAACTTAAATCCTTATTCCTAACACGATTGTTTTATTCCGCCTTGAATATTAATTTAATTCACCAAAATTTTTTAAGCTTATACCAATGTAAAAAACAGATATGTTGATATTAAGTTAGGAATCTAACAAAATGTTCTGCTAAGAAATTCATATTTTTTTTTAAAATAAATTGTAATAGCTATATACCTTCAAGATATAGTGCAATCTTTACTTTTCTCTTTGACTAACAGATCACAAATTTTCAAACATTTTCCAATGAAGTGTACTGCAATCATCGAGAGTTTCATTAATATTTCAAAATTACTATAGGTTTTTAATTAGGATAGAATCTCAAATTCATTTTCTGTATTTTACTGATGACTATCAAGAAACATTTTCCTTTTTAACAGAAATATGAACATACAAATTTCACAGAACATTTTTTTATACTTTGACTTATGATTTTAGATTTAAATTTTATTTATCATTTTAATTGTTTGAAAAATTGTATGTTAACCACTTGTTGCGTTATTGTATTTTTATTTATCCTCAATAATTTTAAAATTGTTTCTCTATTTTTCATCTGGTTGCATATTGGGAAAGTTATATTTAATCTATGACTAACATAACTTTCCCAATAAACGAAAACAAAGAATCCATATATCTCAACAATAGTCTTTTTAGCGTAGCTTTTAGAATTTTTAAGTTTTTAACTATTTTATTGGAAGTTTTCGAGGTATTTTTAAAGTGTTCTATTTATTTTTCCCACTATCATTGTTTCATCCATTTGTTCATGTTTGAAAAGCCAGAGAAAGGGATCATAAATAATATATTCTTTCATTGCAGCGGAAAACATGACAAATATCTTACAGAAGAAATTTATCCCAAATGATTAACAATATATACAAAATTTATTCAAAACAAAATTAAAAATAGTAATTTATTGAGATTTAAAAGCTATTGGAATCCCTTTTAATTTAAATGTTTAATCAAATTGACATTATTTATAAGTAAATCTAATTGATGCTTAGTACACATGAAAACACATGTTATAACAATTAATATAAATTTAAGCTAAAACACTGATAATTCCATAAATTATTAAACTAGTTATAACAATTATATTTGCTTATACATTAGCTATATTTAATTCTGATACATATAAGTCGACCTATATTCTTAATTTAAATTAAAATATTACCTAACTTCCTTCGCTTGAAAACTTTTCTGGATTAAATGCTTCGGTTATTTTCGTAAGCATTGATCGATATAAATGGAATCTGGTATTTGCTTAGCTTTAAATTTTCTCGTAAATGCTTAAGAAAATATATATATAAAGAAACATTTTTATTCTGTGTGGGTAGTAATCCAGATTCCAAAAATTGTATCACTATTTGTTATGATGTTGAAAGTAAAGAAAGTAAATGTACTGGTAAACAATTCCCTTTTGATATGATGGCAAGCAATTGTACTCATTTGTGACAAATGTTGCTGGGTGATAATGGGTTTTTATATTGTTATTCGAATTTTTTAATTTATAAACATGAAAAATATTATTTTTGGTTCTCTTTATTACAAATTCCTATATTAAAATATACCCTCGTATTATATAAATAAATAAATTAGAAATACTTGTATTAAATTTATTGTTAGAAATTTTAAGTTATCTGAAATATACAGCTCTGTTCGCTTTCTTACTAGCATTTCAATTCAAATTTGATTTTCTTTATAAATTTTTATACTTTGTATTTGTAATCATATTTGAACTTTAGAGAAATTCAAGTGAATTAAATCAGAATCAAATTATTTATTAAAACGCTTTAGACTATTTTTTATATTATATTATTCAAGTAGATTACAAAAGTTTGATTCGTTTTTATTCATCACCAATGGAATTTCGAGTAAAGAATTTACGTAATATTAGGGAGTTCTTAGAACTATTATTGAAAGTGAAGCTTAAATGTGATATATTGAACGTTAAGTGTTTTTTCATAAAATTTTACTGATTTGAAAAACATAATTACTGCAAATTTAACAGAATTTTAAAAATGTTTGTTATTAAAAATTAAGGTTTAATTTCATTTGAAATAAAAGTTTAAATTACTTGAAATAAAATTTTGTTTTACTGTAGTGTAATCTTTCATGCTTAAATTGATGAAATTTTTGTAATTAGTATAAGTTGAGAAAAGACTGCTGTAAGTAATTTAGTCTTAATAGTTGATTTAAAAGAAATGAAGGATCTAAAAAAATTTTGAAATAGTAATGATTTTTAATTCATTAGTATTAAAAAAACCCAAAGCTTTAATTTTAGCTATTATATTAAACAGGTCATTTTTTTATAGCCATAGGGAAATCACATGCAAAGATATAAACTAATTAAAAAAGAAGTGACCGAAATAAATGTCTCAAATGCTTTTTATCATGTATATATAAAGCTGTTTTAAAATCGACACAAAGTGGCGCATAGTAACAGAGTTGTTTCATTCATTAGATTTATCGAATTACAAAGAGGGCAAAAAGAAATCACATTGATTCCAACGGAATTAGAGATTCTTTGGTCCATGATCTGCCAAAAGCTAGAATTGAATGACAACATGACACCGTAATTTGATAGGATTTATTAAGATCTCTTCATCTGCCAAACATTATCTTCACCATTATCTTTGGTATTTATTTCTTTTCTCACCTCTTTGCCTGATATGTTGCTGTATAGAATACAATGAATATACCGAGAATACTTTTGAAGAAACTCAGAGTCTGTTTTTATGAAGACATCCACCAGTTCCTTTTCAAAGTAATTATAATGCTGATATCCACTGAAAAGGTTCCAATGTTTCATTTTAAAATTAAATTTTCCTAATACTGGATATGTCGGGTGATTTCATTAGATGAGATTGGCGTAGAGGAAAAAATATACTCTTTTACAGCTGTTAACAAAATCATTAAATACTTGAGTAATTCGGAAAATACTATTTTTGCGTAAGAAGTTGTTCGATATTTCCTGGAAGAAGTATAAGAAGAGAATGAATCTCTTGAAACCACAGCAATAACATCACTGTAAAAGCAATCGCCCATGTAGACAAGTAACCACTTAAGTTTTTGTCATACCTTTCTCCCACTCTTCCTTTGACAGATTGAGATCCGTAAATATCAACATATAACAGCTCTAAAGGTGTCTTCTTTCTTACTATCTTGGACTTAAATGAAACTCTTTGATATTTATGCTAGTATTTTCTAGACAGGGTTTTTTTTTACTATTTTTTATGTGGAGAAGCCATAATATTTATGAGTACTTTATGCGACTTCACTAGCATTGTGAAAATTCAACTTAATTAAGTGAAATTTTCAGTTTTTCACTTATACTGTAATATTCTATTGGAGTTTAAAACTATTACCTAAAATTTTAGTTTTAAGAAATAGAACTATGATTTTTTTACGTATGTAGCTAGCTTAAAATAGTTAATAAAAATAAATTCAGTGTTTTTATCTGGTTTACATAAATTCAATAGCTTTAATGATTTATATAATTATTGAAAAAAAAAAAAACAAAGAAAGGTTGTTTGAAGTAGACATTAACTGTAACTTACGAAAATAAATTGTGTACTTGCTGACTAAGCAGAATGAAACGGGCAGGGCATGTAGTAAGAATGAGCCCAGAACGAACAGCATTAAAAGTTTTTAATGTAACGCCCTCTAATAAAAGACCAAGAGGAAGGCCCAAAAAGAGATGGAAAGACTGTGTGGAAGAGGAATTTGCCATCTAAAAAGTAAAGAATTGGATATCAATTGCTTGGCGAAAGGCTGATTAGGAAAAGCTTATGAGGAAGGTCCAAGCCCACAAAGGGCTGTCGTGCCAATGCTGATGAAACTGACGAAACAAAAAGGGCAAACGAACAGTTGGTTTATTAGTACAATATCCCTGTTTGTATATTCCAGAAAATAGGAGTTTCAAATGTTGAAAATTGTATGATTTAATGACTGTTGATTCTCAGATGGTTGAATCACAGCTCATTCCACATAAGTTAGAAAAATGTTCTAAACTTACGCTATTAGAGTATTCAATGAACGGACAGTTTCATGTTTAAATCAAGTAAAATAAATATTTTTCCTCTAAAAATATATCGAAACGTTTCCTGTTTCTTATTGGTGTATTGCTTGTAAAAACTGGTAGTTTTAAAATTACTAAAGTAAGTTAAAAATATCAAAATAGGTAAATTTTTGAGAGTCCCCTATTGCATGTCTCTCAAACCACAGACTTTAAGAAACTCTGATCCAGCGCATAATATTTCATAGCATCTGTAGTTATTTATTTTAAATAATATTTTCTCAAAGTATAGATGTTGAAAGTTTTACTAGGATTATAGGGATTAGAAACTCCTGCGATTTCAGAAATATAATCTAGTAATACATTCAGTAGCTTATAAGAACTGAAATAAAAGTATTAGAAAATTTGTTGCTGTAAAATTAATTAAAACTTTAAAATATTTATGTTTCAATACATATTAATGAAAGTTCACAAAATAGAAATTAAATATAATAAATAATAACTATGCTACTGTATTTATACCTTGTATCTAACGAACTTTTATTTTCAAGAAATCTCTTGAGTGTTACATTTTTTGAAGAATGAGATTATTTATTTTCAGTTTCCTTTTTTATCTAAAGTTCGCTTTTTATCATAGTAAAAACGCAAGAAAAATAAAAATGCGTAAAGCTTAAAAAGTTCAAAGAGAGCGATTTTAAGTTTTCCCTTGCAAAATCGGATTAACTCATTTGCCTTTTTACTAGAAAACATTGTACCATGTAGAGAAATCTAGTTAACTATTACTTTAAAAATATTTGCTGAAAAACTATTACTTTTTTTGTAAATATTTTTCAAGCTTAAGCTAAATTATTCCATACAAGAAAAATAATTTATTTGTAATCTTCAGTTTTTTTGTATACCCATATCAGTCTGTCATTATTGTAATGTTAAGCCTAATTAAAGTAAATTAAAATAGTACTCGGTTTTCTTGATTCCTATTTTAATAAAACTCAATAATATTAATGCATTATATTGCTTATGTAGTATTTATTATTTTGCGAATAAATTAAATTAAAAAATTATTGTAATTTTTTAAAATTATTTTTATATTAATAATCTTACACGCAGCATTAATTAATAAATTTTATCATATTCTTACTTTATTTTCTCAACAGGAAATTTACTACTAAAGAAATTTAAATATTCATTTGCTATTAATAGAATTTATTCTGTTTTCTTATTGACTTAAATTTTAAGTCATCATACACAAAAAGCTTATACATGCCTCTATTTTTGCCTTTTAAAAAATATTTTTTAATTAACATTCTCAAGATTATAGACTACTGAAAACGAATGTAATTAGTTACATCTCTCTAAAAGAAAAAAAGTTTATGTACAATTATTTAATACGTAGAAAAATGTTAATTTATTTTGAAAATTAATGACAAGAATTTTAATAAACAATTAGTGAGAAATTATAGCTTTTGATAAATGATTAGTAAATATTTACTTAAATTGTAATTAGATGTTTGGATAGTTTGTGTAATGAGACATAAAATATTCATTTTTCCATTTAACAGTATTCATTGATGAATATTAGCCATTAATATTTAATATATTAAATTATTATTCATTTATATAATTGTGTATGTAAGGTAGATACTCTTTGTATTGTAATTGAAGCATAAGTAAAATAAGCACTACCAAATATGATAAAAGATGTTTCAATGTATATAGATGATATGTCTCTATGCAGTTACTTTATACTATTCATAGATCAATAACCCAGATAAATCTAAAAATATTAAAATTATTTTCCTGTTTTGTTCAAATCTTCTTAATAAACAAATTTTCAGATTTTAAACTTTTAATTTGAGTGCAAAAATTATTTTTTTTTAATCAAACAATAATTAATTAAATTTTGTATAATTTGTATAATTTATTTTAAATGAAAAAGAAAAAATCATAGTAAATATTGGTTACATTAACATGTCAACAAAAATCAATATGTAAGAAAATGTGAAATGAATAAATGTATGGTCTGATGAATAAAATCTTGTCATCATTCCTGATATTTTTGAAATTGTTTGTTGTTCAATTATAAGATTAACAACAAAACCAAGAAAAAATCATTTATCATATGAATTATAACTAACAATACAAATAATTTTTTACTCCATTTGTTTCCTATAATTATCTGCAGTCATAAATATTTGGCAGTATTTTAGCTTAAGATAAGTCTCTCTCAACATGCTGTAAATACAAAATATTTTTAGTATTTATGTATAATAAAATTGAAAAATACTAAGAAAAAATTAATAATCATTAAGAAGGAGGAAAATTTAATGGAAATAATATTTACGTTTAATAGGGGAAAATATTGATACAACTAAATCTTAGATGTTTTTAATATTATTTTTTACATCTATTTATTAATGGTGACGTCAAATATCATAGGATTAAGTTATTAAGAATTAAATTCATTTAAATTGATGTACATTTTCTGTGTTATTACTGCCAATAATCAATTTAAAACACTTATTTTTGTATCTGTTTCGGAGCAGATAATGTTTTGTTAAATGTTTTTAGATGCCTTATTGATAATAGATTAAAATTATCTTCTGTTTAAATAAATGGACTTCTAAAATAATGTTTTGATAGATTTTCCCTATTTTTGTGCTATAGTGATATTGAATAATAGATATGAGGTCTTTCTATTTAATGTTAAGTATTTATTTAAAAAGGCATTTTTTCTTCGAAACTAGAATTTTCAAAATGTTTTATTTATTGAAATTAATGTATAAAATTTTTTACTTATAATTAATTTTCTTATTAATAAAAAGTTTAGATTAAGAAAAGTAATTCATAACTTTTGATTATCAAGCATAATTTTACAAAATATGTATAAAATTATGTTGAAATAATAATTAATGCATAGCAGTTTCAAAGGTTATGCATAAAAATTTGTCAGTTAGGAAATTCAAAACATAAGATATTATTAGCTTTCATTTAATAGAATATTTATAATGAAGAAAAATTCTTTGTTGACATAAATTAATTTTTTTATCTCAATAATACTACCATTTCTAGAAAATGTAAGTTCTTATACTTTTGCTTCTTTGGCAAAAAAGATAAAAATAGAACAAGAAAATCAATTTTAATAACATCGACTTTCATTGTTCTCACTTTTTGGGGCCTTTGTTACAAAAGTAATCAATCATCGTCTGTTATAAAATTCTTTTACCACGTAAGTTGAACTATTGTAAGAAAAATATTTTATCTATTCCGAGAATTATTGAAAAGTAATTAACTAAAAGTGGGAATTTTAAAATTGAAATATGTACTTGGAATGGAAAATAATTTTGTTAACCAATTTGAAAATAATAAATCACTTTTGAATCAAGCATACAGAGACAAACAATTAACAGTGCTTAATATGCAATTTTTTTATTTTTAAGTAATAAAGTAAATCATGTTTGATTTTGAATTATAGTCTTTCTGACAATCGTAACACTATGATTATCTTTTTATATCAGGACATCTACTGTTGATTAATTTCTGGTTTTACTCCATGTGATCACGTGCTTTTATTAAAGCAAATATTTGAATAAAACCTGAAATAATCCAGAATTTTTAAAGTAAATGAAAAATGCATTTTAAATAAAGGCTTTTCAAAAATAAATACTTTTAAAATGAAATATTGTTATATTCCCTCTCCTTTTAATTCTTAATTTACATTTTCCAGTAGGAATATGAAATTCCTGCGGAAAAAGAACTTCAATGATTTACATTTTTTAATTCTGAAAACTGTTTAAATAATTAGACTTTTGTGAAATTTACTGTAAATTTAGAAATATCCGATATTTAAGTTTTCATGAAATTTTAAATTCAATTATTATCAGGAGTACACTCTAAGATTAAATTATGGATAAATTTCGCGGTCTCTTTTTTAAATGTTAATAATCTCTTATATTCTTGTACTTGAAAATGTTTGGTATTTTCAAACTATATAAACATTTTGCAAAGTATTCTTAAATTTATTTAAATTTTAATAAATCTGCTATAATAAGCTTGCATTATGTATAAAGGATGATAAAGTATTAAAATGTTTCTTTAGTAAATGTACATATTTTTAATTTTCATTATATCATTCATTATCATTCATTATCTTTTATTTTTATATTCATTATCTTTTTCTTTTATTTTTATACATCTTTTATTTTTATATCTTTTGTTTTTTATATCTTTTATTTTTTATGTATCTTTAATTTTTATATAAATATTTCTTTTATTTTTCTTTAAAAATGCAAATTCCTCAGTCATTTTATTTTATAATGTATCATGGTAACTTTAAATATCCTTGAGCATTTCTTAAACTTATACTATGAATATTGTTTTATATTTTATTTTGAATTTGCTTAGTACCAATTTTAATATTGTAATCTTGTACCATATTTGCATCAGCAAGTACATAACAAATTAAAATGACTATTTTTTATTTAAAACTTGTTAAATTGTAGTTTTATTCGAATGATTCGTAATTATATTTAGATAGATTAAAGAAAAAAAAAACGAAAAAAGGAAGTAATACAGTAAGAGAAATTCACTTTAAACTGTATGGAGAAAATTTGAAAATAATATTCATATATTATACTCACCAGATTCTCATGAGAATTAGTTTTAGTTACAAAATCACTATATGCAAAAAAAGGGTACTTTTTTGTTACAAAAATTTGTGTTTTAGAATCTTAACTGTGATTTTTAATTTTTTCTTTTGTATTATGATACAAGTAAAAGACGATTGGCAGTATTATCATTAAATATTTTGTTTTTAGTTTTATGTTAGAATTTTACTTCTAAAAAATATTTATTTATTATGTATTTCTACGCAATGATTAGTGTTATTTATATGCTTGCTATTTATGGTTAGTTGATTAATATTAACTTCATAAATTTACTTTATAAGATTTATGAAACTCGTAATAATATAATGAGGAGCATCTTTTCAAGATTGTGAGAAAAGAAATGCTTTACATAGAATTAAATTAAAAATAATGGACAAAATTTTCTTCTTATCAAGTCTTTTTTATTTCCTTTTATAGATAAGTATGATTTTCAAATATTATTTATAAATTATCAGTTACAAAATATACCATTTAGTGTATCATTCATTTAATTCATATATATTTTATGAGAAAATATTTATTATAAAACAATTATTAACTTTTAATATAAAATGTAATATTATTTTCATCATTTAAAATATGGTTCTGAAATAATTTTAGATCAAAATAACTATAATTTTACAGATATGTACAAAAAAGTATTCATCTTTGAGACTAAAGGAAGATCAGAAAAAGGGTTTATTTTTTAATTAAATGATTGATTGTGAATGATTACCTTACAAACCATCAACGAATTCGCTTTGAATTCCAATATTCAGATTTGATTGCTTCTGTTTCATGATGTTCTAAAGTCAGAGACCGTCATTTTTCCTGAATATTCTATTCTAATTAATCTAAATCCATGTTCCATTAAGGAGATAAGAAAATAGGAAGAGGAAAATGGAATGTTAAATACCAACATTGTAATTTGGAAATGGCTCTAAATTGCCATAGAAATATCTATTTTAAATGATATTCACTGTTCCATTTTAAATAGAATTTAAGATGTCAAGAAGTAGTTAATCATCAAGAAGTCTCGAAATCCACGCAATAATTTCAAACTACTAACATTTCAGGCAAGAAGTAAAGAAATATGATACCACTTTCCTATTTTTATATCTTAAAAATCATTGGCTATTTCTTTTCATAATAATTTTTTTTATGCTGGAACAAATGAAATGCTAAATAACGATTACTTTTGCAGGGAAAAAGAAATTTTTCTATAATATATTATTTTCCTTTATTTATTGAAAGGTTTCATAGAAATGAGATAATGAGTATTATAAAAATCAAGAAATAAAATTTTAGGGGCAAATTAAAATAGATTTGTAAAATATTTTATTTCATAATAAGCGTCTTTTACTAATTTA
>JAPDSC010119069.1:0-14052 GCA_026290005.1 Latrodectus geometricus
TTTCTATAGTCAGATTCTCTTAACTTCAGACAGGTTTTGTACTAGGCTTTAAATCCAAAATATTCTATCTGCATCTATTAGGCCTCATTCATTGCTTATAATGTCAACAATGTTCCTTAAGTAACTAAGATGGAGTTCTTTAGTATCAAGTATACATAAATAGGTCAATAGAGTAAGTTTAAGGTCAATAAGTCAATAGAGTTAAATAGGTCAATAGAGTAAGTAAGTATCCACCTTTAAATGCAATGGGATGCTCCGTTGCATCGTTTTTATAGCATTTCTTATATACAGAATCTTCTTTAAACATCATTTTAAGTTGCATTTTCATCGTATTAAGTTGTTTTCAGCAATAAAAATGTCAAGTAATGGAATCCTACACTCTACTATGCCTTGTATTAGATATCGAAGAATTTTAGAAATAATTTTCGTAATGATTTTTAAATTATGCTTCAACATACTCGGGGACAATTGTAATACTAATGCTAATAAAGGACGTATCAATGTTATAACTGCCATTCTGTGTAACTGTAAGGTCAGCCTTATCAGTTGAGTTCAATCCAAAAATTTGTTTCGAGAGTTACGACTTTAGCAGGAATAGTGATAAGCTGTTTATGAGCAGGTGCAAGAAACTCATATGTGCTCCAAATGACCATCAGTTTGTGCGCCAATGTTGCCTCTTGCATAGAAGTTAAGTTACAGTGGGTTTTGGATCACACATATTGGACACCACAGTCCAGTGAATTCTTCACCGATGTATTCTAATTCTGTTAATCAATAATACGATGGATACGAATCGAGAAAATCTCAAAAAGTCTATCTCAATCTCACAATATTACTGAAAGAACCACTTATAGACGTATTGGTGCTATGATTTAGGTTTTGAATCTGAATTAGGACTGATCTTCAAATATTTTGTATTGGTTAAATGTCAACAATTTCTTATTGAGAGGCAATCCTTGACCAATATGTTCGCCCATACAGGCAGCTATATATTCTGATGCCATGTTTATGAAAGATAATGCATGGTTTCATAGAATTCGCTTTTTCAGTTATAACGTGGGTAGTGAAACACTACTTCGAATGGAGTGGCCAGCAAGTTCACTCTCTTGAACGCAATAGACTATGTCTTGAGCATGCTCAGAAGAAGTCTTTCTGCTCTGAGTAATCTTCATCGAAACCTTAATGACTTGAGAACATCTATTCTACAAGAATGGACACAGATCTCTCAAATAGCTATAGACGATTTGCTTGCAAGCACAAATCCTCATTCCCGAGCCTCCCTCCTCGGTAAAGATGGTCACACCCCCTGACTGATGAATGTTTGTATTTAAACATCTTGCAGCACAAGTTATGGGCTCTATTGTTTATACTGTTTATCTGCATAATTTTCTTTTCTTATATTCGGCAGCGTTACCGTTCTGCATTGCATTCTATTGAATAACTGTGAAATTTTCATATCATTTCAATAAACATTTTCATTTTATAATCCTTTCTGTGAGAGATGCATATTGGAGGCTGAGTACATATATAAAACCAATATTCTATCCAAATTACTATTTCATTTTTACATATCCATTCAGTTTTCATCTATTACCATGAAGTGCTCGTTGAATTTTACTGGCTATTTCTCTCACTCATATTTACCGCTATAGGTGAAAATGCTACTAACTTCGGATCCATATACTATATTCTATTGATTTATATGCATCATATCTTATTCTTTATTAAAATTAATTTATAACCATTTACTAACTACCATTTTATCCGAAAAGTAAATGTTGCTTTTCTCCCAACACATGAGAAAATATTAACGGAACAAACCAACCTACTTTCGTGGGCTGTGGTTTGTATTGGAAAGCATATATCTAGATTTCATAGATACACTGAGATTTAAAAAATAAAGTTTGTTATTTACTTAATTTTGCTCAAAAATAGGCTTTGCGCTATTAAGTGACAATTTACAGTTGTTTCAGTTGTCAAGAAATAAGTATTACGGTTGCGTTTACAGTTATCAAGAAATAAAAATTTCAAAGGAAAATAATTTTTGTAGGTTGCTGTGACCCTTTCAATAACATGTGGAATGTGATTCCTGGAGTGTTTTTTAGATTCAGCTACAAATCATAGATCATAACAAAAATCGTCGAAAATTATGTCAAATTTTTAGCAATTCTTTTACAATGAAAAAAGTTCTTTGCTATTTTTGTTTACAAATATTTTTTTCTTGACATAAAAACAACAAAAATCATTCAACTCAGGTTAGAATCACTACAGAAGTTACTTTTCAAATCACATTATTAACAATAAATAACAAAAAGTTTAATAGAAATTTGAACTACAATAACTTGTTAAATGGTTACATACCCAACAGCTTAGCAAAGGATAGATGAATCTGATGTAGAGCATTAACTAGTCATTTCCGTGTTCTCCTCAATATACAAAATAAAACCGTGTGACGGATAAAGAATTTTATTGAATTGATTAAGTAAAGAAATATGTAAATTTTAAAAATATGTTAATAAATGTTTAAGAAAACAAAAATAAATAATTTTCTTTATATAAATCCATTTACATATTGTATAGGGCAAAAATCTTTAAGACCTTAAAAAAATTTCCTTATAAAATGATAACCAGCTTGTCTGTGATGAAAAAGTAAGTTTTTTTTAATGTTAGATGCTGCGATATCATCCTAAGACAAAACATTGATTCCCTATCTTCTCATATGGAAGGATTTTTTATTTTTCATCATCAGCAATGGCACAACAGTCCTATGTGGGCCTGAGCCTTCCTCAGAAGCTTTTTTCAATCTGCCTTTCTCCCAGCAATTGATCTCCAGTTCTTTACTTTTAGAATGGCAAAGTCCTCCTCCCCACAGTCTCTCCATCTCTTTTTTGGCCTTCCTCTTGGTCTTTTATTAGAGGGGGTTACCTCGGTTAGAAATAGTAATTAAAATTATGAAGAACAAGAACCAGAAAGTCAAATGATGTAAAAATTAAAAATCATACTCTGGCACCAAAATATTCTAAACATATCATGTTTGAGCATAAGAACTTATTTTTGATTCAAACAAAATTTTAACCAACAAGAAGAAAATTCAGCAATGCTCACAAAATAAAAAACAATTCTAAAAAAAGCAAAAAAATAAAATAGTTTTCTTCTACAAAACAACTGGAATAACCAAGAAAAGAAATTAATCACTAAACTTCTATTCAGCTTGTAAAAACATCCATTGAAAAAGATGTTTATGAAGTAGTATTCAAAATAAAATTATACTTCCGTCAAGCCTTTTTAATAAGTCTTGACGATATTAAAATTAGTGAGCTGAACACAGCCAGAAAATACTTGTGAGCCACGTTACTCATTATCACAGTTTCGTTACTCATCAGAATATTCGATGTCAATGAAGTTACTACGAATGACAATTTCTTCAGTAGAAGAGTACTCGCCGTATTAGTTAAGACCCTACAAATAAGAAAATACCAGAGAACAATAAAAAAAGATAACGTTAATCTGAGGATATTCATAACAGCTTTCCTTACCTTTTCCATAAATTTCTAAACAAATACCTATGATTTTTTTGTTTACTTTAGCTGTTCAAAATAACAACCTATTCTTATTCCATAAACAATTAATAAACTAAAACAACATAAAAGAATTCCATTAGATCTTTAATTATTAGAAAACAACATAAAAGAATTTCTCATATCTTTTCAATGGAAAATATAATAGACTAATCTCTATTTTATTTATCATTGAAAAGATTTGAGAAAACCTTACAGTTAATATTTAGAAACAGCTACCCAAATAAAAATTGATTTTGTTTAATATTGGCTATCTTGTGCACGATAATCTAAATATTGGACAAATAATGGACACCAAGTTTTCCCAATATACAACCTGCTTAGTTCAGCCCAATAAGGAATCTATAATGGGCAAGTTTTCCCCAATATTAAACGTGCCAAGATGATCCTAATTTTGGATTTATCATGAGCGACAAGATTTCCCTAATATTAAGCATGCCAAGATTGTTCCTATAATGGGAAACCAGGTTTCCCCAATATAAGAAATGCCAAAAAAACCAATATTGGACAATAACGGGAGCCAAGTATTCTTTAATATGTTATGATAAGCCATTATTGATAATTTAGTGGCAACCAAGTTTGTGCCAAAATATAGTATAACAACTTAAATCAAATATAGGTATCTATATTTTTACGCTGTTTATTCTTTTTTAAATTAAGAATCTACCTACTAATTAGGATTAAATTTTGTTCTTAATTTCAACTTTTAACATTTTATAGCTCCTGGAGAACAAATTTAACGATAATCCTTTAAATTGTTGTTCATCAATGCTGATGATTTCAAAAAATTGCTTAATTTGTAAATTTGTTATAATATTTGTAAAAAAACATTTAGTTATCATGAAAATGTTGTATGTTAGAGCTTAAAATTATACTCTAAATCAAAATATTTCTGATTTTATGTTTATAGAAATACTATATTTTATCATCATTAACAATTGTCTCTATTGAGATGTGGAAAATGTACATCCTTAACAAAAAATCTATTTTTCCTGACTGTACCTATGAAAGTGCTCCAAAGTTCCAAGTTTTTATTGTTATGTGTATATAAACTAATAATAATAATAATAATAATAATAATAGCGCAGGTAAATAAATATTAATATGCATTTATTTATTTGCATTTAAGAGTTTCCATTATAAATACATTTAAAGAAAAGTGCAAAAAAAGTGTTGTTTTCTTACAATTTTTTGAGTTTACAGCACTTTAAAAATATCCTTTGAATTAAGTTTTTTAACATTTTTAACTATGCAGCTATAGTATTTCTGCATTATGTTTCTAACAATATCTTAATACTCTCATTTTCATCCGATTTAACATATTTCTTCAGGAATGTTTGATTTGCATATAATTGAAAATTAGAGTAAGGAGTTTTTTCCTTTTCATTCAAAAAAATTGTTTGATCAAAGCTCAACTACTTGTTGATGTATTACTTTCTATATATATTTTTACAGAAATAAATAAATTTTTAATATATGGACATCAATTTTTGTTGCCGATATATTGAGAACAACTTTATAATTTACAGCTTAAATTTCTTTACAAGAAGAAAGTTGAATACATTTGGTTACAGTTTGAAGAGATTTGTTATACATTTAAATCATTTATAGCTATCAAAAATGTATTTAACTTTAATTATAATTAACTTTCTTAATATTATCTGTATAATACTGTATAGTCTCACCAGATAAATAATTAGGGAAAACGAAAAATTTAAAATCATTCTAAATTGCTTCCATGATTAATTGATGTTTTTAGCATGTTTTTATATTTTTGACATGTTTTTTTTCTATTACTTGTTATATTTTATTATTCATTAAATAATAATTATAATGAAATAAAAAATGCTTAACACTCTACAAATCACTATGAAACTGCTGCAAAGTTCAATGTTATTATACATGCATTAATATATTCGCATGTAAATTTCTTTCATTAATTTCTTCAATGAATAGACTTATTGCACAATGATTTATTGAGATTCAGTGAACTTTAGAATGAGTGGAGCGTTGTTAACAACAATTTGAAGTATTGAGTACCATCCTTTAGAACTGCATCTTGAGGAATATATGTGGTGAATATCTAAAAGAACGAAGGCTTTTGATGACAAATTAAAAGCAAGTGCAAAGCGATCAAATCACAAACTATATGCAAGTTGATTTAACTTAGTGGTAATAATAGAATTTTTATTGAAAATAAAATTCTATTATTATCGCGAATGGAAATAAAATAATAGTAGCGTTTTATTTTAAAGTGGCTCTGTAGCATTTATGAATTCTTAGTGCATTATTTACTGAGGCACTCTGTCCACAGTCAATTTACATAGTAATGTAATTAAGATTAATATATAGTCATTTAAATAAATGTAAATTGATTGGACAAAATAATAGTAATTTTATAATCAAATAGCAAATATTTGTTAATTATTGAAATGAGATTAAAACGTATTTAGTTAAACAAAACAACTCAAACCTAAATGTAATAATATTTTATTAAGATATTTGAGTCACAATGGAAGAAATTTCTCATAAAATCATATATGTTATTCTTATTTTTCATCTTATTATTATTTACATTACTCATTGAAAGTTGTAAGTAATTTATCTCAATCACTGCAAAATTTACAATGCCTGCCTCGAAAAAATTGTAATTCTCTCTCATTTTTAGAAAATTCAATGATTTAAATTTTTATAAAAAATATTGCCCTATAAATTGATACTCAAACCTTTAGAAATATAAAAACATAAATTCTTATAAAAATTAATATTTTTAAGTTTTTCAAGTTTTGAGTAACAATTGTTTTTATTTACTTATATTGGTCAATTGAAACATTTATAAATATTCATTGATTTTTCTATATTTTTCATAAAATTTCATTTTTATCAAATAAATAGCACAGAAAAACTTATATTTAATGACTCAATTCTTCTTTTTAAATTACTTACATGAAAATGAGTATTCACTTAAAAAATACAGTAATTTTAAAATGTTCAGGCTTAAAATTATTTTTAGGTTTGAATATCCAAATGAGCAAACATTAATGATTATTTTTAAAAGTATTAATGATTGTATTGAAAATATAGTATTTAATTTATTTTTACAATTTGCTTCACAATAATATTTTCTTAAAGTCATATCTTGCATTTTGATAGCAAATTAAGCAAAATCAATCATACATGATATTATTGAAGGTGAATAAAGTCGAAGGCATATTAACTGAAACTTATTCGGAGACGAAAGAGAGACGTTGAGATGATTCAAGCATAAACTATTTTAATTTTCCCAAAATAACGTTTTATGTTGATGTTTTTCATATATGTTTATTGTTTGTTTATTCATATATTGTTGTTGTTACTTATCCCGCCCGCCTGGGACCGGGCAAATGAGTTCAGAAAGAGCGTTTTCCGTTTTTGTATAGATCCATCCCCTCTACCCTTCACGATGATGGAAGCGCGACTTCATATACTGTAAATAGTATGTTCATGCAATGTTGTCAAATTGTATTAACAATTATTAAATATAATTTGACATTTGATAATGATTAAGTGATAAATCCTGACAAATCGAACAGGAACAGTACTTCATGATATAACTAGATGATAATTTGGATTTAAAGAGAGAGCTTTAATCAGAATAAAACTTGGATCCTCATCATACAACTTTCAGAAATATCTTAACTTTTTTCACAGTGAAAGATAATATTGAATGATACTAACGAAGTAAGCATTGCATTGAAAAATTCAAAATCACAGATAAAACAAAAACTCTACATAACTTTATTTTAGATTCTGACGGAGATTGGTCGAATTAAAAGTGAACAACACAATTTTCTGGTTTTGATTTTACTATTGAAAGTGAAGAATTTGAAAAGATATTGAAAGCTGTATAAGATAATTTTTCACTTAATGAATTTATAACAATTTTAATATTTAGTATTTCTTTCGGAGGAAATAAATCCCAAGTAAATAAAAGAATACTTATGAACCATGGCTTTTTATGAATTGGTTAGTTGAAGAAATAGTTGACGCCTGTCTGTCTGAATCAGTGAAGTAGGCAAAACAAATAAAATTAAAAGTGAAAATTCTATAAAATAATGTAAAAAAATAATTTTTCATGTGATAATGGTATTGTTTATTAAAATAGTAAATATACTGATTTTTAAAATGCTTATATAAATTATTCTAATGTGGAAATCACTATTTCTAAATAGAACCTCTCTAATTAATAAATTTATTTTGTAGAACCCGTCTTATTAATAAAATAAATATTATTAATTGGATTGAATCGAAACTGTTTTATTTATCTGTTTTATTTACTGTTTTATTTAGATGAAAAACTTATTTTTGCTAAAAGATTGGTTGGTGGTAATGTCTTGCAATTTATTAGAACAAAACTGAAAATTAATTCTTTACAAAAATTAAGACTTGCATTAATTAGAGAATTTTGTTTTGAGAATGCGGCAAACCTTGACGATTTATTAAGCAAAAGAGAAATGAAGGATTCTGAATCTGTTCAAGAAAATTTTTTTAAATCAAAGAACTTTATAATTCTTGTTAAATAAATGATACTGATTTAATATATTATGTGATCAAAGGACTAAACTATATAAAAATGAAAATAGAATAGTTTTACATGGATTTTGAATGAAAATTTGAAAGAATTTAAAGAAATATTTGAACAGTGGTTCACTTTTATATACGTATTTAGAAATATTGAATATATTTAAATAAAGTTAAACTGTAAAGAAATAGGTTTAAAGTATTTTTCGTGTCAATCTTTTGAACATAATTATTCGTAATGTGCAAAACCGAAAGAGATGAAATATTTTGAGAAGCAACCACAAGTACATATGATCAGTTCTTAAAATTTAATTCTTTCAGATGTTAAAATTGGTATTCTGAACGTAATTTCATTAAATGATGCCTAAATTATTCAGAAAACTCTTTGTGAGAAAGTGCTTATTTAATAAAATTAAAGACGTGTTGAATTACAATCGCCTTATATTTCGTTGACAGTTTTAAGAATGACATTAATGAACCCCTAGGTTATTTTAATTCAGAAATCGAAATTATTATTCAAACGTTAGCACAAATATTTTTGCTATGAATGATAAGTTTATACGTTTTGATTTAACATTGGGAACTGGTATTATTAACCAAGGTACTTTATATAATAATTTCAACAAATGGAGCATATCCATACAAACTGTCAGCAGGCAACCCATCAAAATGGTAATTACATGCAAATAATGTAAAAGTTATAAACTCAACTTTTCATAGAAGTATCTGTACGACAAGATTTGAATTACTATTCAGTGCCATGACAAAACAAAAGATTGACGTTAAAATTAAAGATCTCTTAGACGTAGAAATTCAAACAAATTTCATTAATAATCATGATCACTTTAGATAAGCAAATAAGAAACAAATTTTAAAAGTTCAAAACGGAAATGGTAAAATCTATCATTTAAGAAGACTTTAAGTCAGAAAAATTCAAATTAAATGTTATCATTGAAATTAAAGGTACACAACAATGTCCGAGTCGCAAGTTAAAACCTAAGTATTTAGGAATCCATAAAATAATAAAAGTAATGATGATAAAAATGAAAAATAATATAATCTACAATTTTATTTCAGTGAAAGCCCACTGATTACAAGCACTGAGTAAATGAAGCCTTTTCCCTATATAATTTAAAACGTGCTTAAGAAGATTTGATTTTTTCACCTCCTGAACTATGATATTTTATAAGACTATTATTAACTAGACTTTTATTTCAGAATGAGTTTTCTATTCTTTTTTTTAAAGAAAAATTGAATACATTTAAGATGTTTTCTGTTGCTGTCCCAAAGATGTTTCTTTTTGAAGACGCCCAATGGCGAGAATGGAGATGATGTCATCAATTCTCTAACCGGATGAAAAATGTTCTCCACTGTGGAGTTTGAAATTCGAAGAACAAAGATGTTAGATGGGAATTGCCTTCGATGGTTTAATATACTTTTGAACATGTTACTGTTCATTCATTTTATCAGGAAAATCTGCTTTTAAACGCACGCTGAGGTCAGCGCGATATTTAGTGACAAATCTTGACAAATCGAACAGAGCCCATATATATAAACATCATTTATTTTTGTTAGTATTTTGTAAATCATTTTTAGTTCTCAACTCGTAATTTAGAGAATTCGCAGAGACCATTTATAGAATTAGTGCTTAATAGGTAGTGCCTGAGTTTCATTTCAATGGCGCATTCACCTGGGCGTGTTATGATGCTGTAAACTCCAATTAATGCAGAAATCTTGCTTAGGTCATCTGTGCATTAATAATTTTGAAGGTATCCGCACTGAGACATTACCATAGCGGGAATCAATGGTGAAGAAGAATATATTGTTCTAAAGCAAAGATACCTAAGAGGGGTGAAACTTGAACTAGCAGGAATAGTTTAAAAAATCAATGATTCTAAAAATATTTCTTATAACGATATTTGTATCTTTTAAATAAACCCATTTCATGCTAAATAATGTTCCAAGACAATAATTATTTTTGGAACTCAATTCTGTCAATTTCCAACTTTTTCAATTGAAAGAATAAATAATTATGTCAAGAGATGCCTTATAATAAGTAGGCAGCTCAATGTTAAGTTAATCACATTTTATAGGTATGTGATTTTTATCTAAGCATACAGAATTATCTATGATGCACAAATATCCTTGTGAGTAACGATACATTTGCAAGTCTAAAGTTAAAAGGCAGATATTTAACTGCACGAAGTTAAACAGTTAGAATCAATGTTCATAATAAAAAAGAATAAATTTGCAGGTTTAATACTTTGTTTTGCATAGAAATTCTTCGTTATATTGATAGAGAAAGTTAAAACATAATAATATGCACAAAAACTCCACCAAACGTAACTGCTAGTAGCAATTGCTAGCCAGATTAATTTATCGCATTATTTATAGTCAAAGACTCATCTGAACCAAATATTGCTTATTGCGCATGCGTTAGAATTTCTAGTAAGGAGAATTTCACGACTCCGATCTCAGGAAGTTCCATATATTATTTTGGAATATCTACTAATAGAAATCATAAGACATAGCACTAATACACTAATTACTAAAAATTAATGAAAAAAAAAAACTTAAAAATAGTGATAACTCTCACCAAAATAGGTCAATCTCAATAAAATTTGAATGGTTGGTAAGAAAAAGGAGCTGAACAATATGACATTATTCAGCTCCTTTTCGTGCTAAACAGTGTTGCGCTGCTGTCGGAATACGTCATTTGGAAGGAGCATAAAAATAGATGTCTCGGAGCAAGGAAACAATTGCCACTGCATTATCTGAGATTGGAAATCTGGTATAGCGAAGCTTTAGAAATGGCATCGAAGCATCAATTGATCGAACAATTTCGATGGCGAGCTATTGGATACTACAGGGAGGACAAAGTCAGATAGAACTGTCTAGATGGCTAAATATGAATTCATCTGCGATTCATAGATTTTGGCAACAATTAGTAACCATGGATTCAGCATCCAGGAGGCTACATTCTACCACGACTGCGATGACCAATTTTTGTCATTATGTGCATGAAAGAATAGAACCGCTACTCCGGCTGAACCCAGATACTCCCTGGCTGCAAGCTACGGAAGGTTGATATCCATATCAACCAACCAATTCATGAACGTGGTCTTTATGCATGGCTACCAGTCGTTTGCATCTCTCTTACGTCATGATATTGGCGGTAACGTTTGCAATGGGCACGTCAACAGGGCACGTGATCAATGGAAGGCTGTTCTCCTTATGGATGAATCCAGGTATCGATAGTAGGAGCATTTTCATTTGAAAGAACGTGGAACCCGTTTTCATCCATCTAAAATCCATGAAAGAGTTGCACACGTACCACGCAGCGTCTGTGTTAGGGCCGATATCTCTTTGGGTGGACGCAACGGCCACCATATTTTTTTCCGTTGAAGTGTTTAATGCTCAACCTACAGTAATAACATCCTAAATGCTCATGTGCGCTTTTATAGCTGGGAAATGTGTGATGCTTCCGTGCTACAAAATCATAATGCGAAATCACACGAGATTCGCTTCGTGGATGCTTATCTTGACCAGGAAACAATTGAGTGCATGCTGTAGTTAACTCTATCATCAGATATTAACCCAATCGATCATGTGTGAGACGCTCCAAAACTACTTATAGCTACTCTCAATTCCCATAGCCATGCTTTCAATTGCTTTGGAAGAGCAATGGCTTGCACTTCCCACACAATTAACAGACTACATAATTAAGAACATCATGACATTGCCGCATTAACTGTATTGCTTCTCGAAGGGATCATATTCCATATTAAAGGTACTTTTCTTATACCAAATTTATATCTCCCATTTATTCTTCGTATACATATGCTCATTTTTATAACACCATAATTGTCTGGTGATTTCTTTTTATGCTATTTTGTACTTTCCTATCTGTTGTATAATGTTTGTAAGTTTTATTACATTCTACGTTCAAATTTTTACGTTATCGTCATTTTTGTGATTTTTCCTTAATTAATAACAATCACACAATGTATATAATATGTAAATACATAATCAACAGAAATTAATTTGTGTATTTAATAGTTTTCTGTGCTTAAAGTCACTTTATAAATAAGCCCCGAAGAAGTAAGATAGAATAAAATTTCTAAATCACTAATTTTTTTTTTATTGAAAGAAAGCACATGTATATATGATTGCACGCACAAAAGCTGCACCATGTTTTAATTGAATATACAGTTGCTGGATTGGTTTATAGGATTATTTATACCACCAAACATTAATAGTGCATTGAATCTCAGGCCAGAATATGTTGCTTAGTGCGCACTTGTTAGAATTTCCATAGTCAGCCTACTTTCTCGATACTGGTTTGAGAAACCAAATTGTTTTCTCCGATAAATAGTTAAACAGTTTACAGAGAAAAAACCCAGTTTGTTTAGTACATCGATAATTTTTAATGCTTCCACGAAATGCAAGTCGGAAACATAAAAGATTATTCACTGACGTATTACTAACTTTGGCACTGCAAGACAAAATTTTCATTTCAGTATATCAGAAATGTCCTTTATTATTTTTTTTTAAATTAGAAAAATTCTCACTTCCTCTCATATATTCACACTTTCATTTCTCTCACTAATTAATTTCAAAATCACAAAGTTGAATTTTCAAGAGAAATAATAAATGCATTTACAAGATTATAAAAATATATGAAATGTAAAGATAGGGATATTAATTGTTGATTCCAACGGATTGCTGCACAGCGGTGTATTTTTCACCCCCCTAAAAACTAAAATTAATTAATAAAATTTAATTAATGAATTTATATTTGAAAAAACTGTATTATCATCTAGTGACTTCCACTACAAATTAAAAAAAAGGAATTTGAATTTCAGTGGATCAATAAAAAGCATTCTATTATAACAACTTAAAATTTGTACAAAGTATGTATAGAGAGAGAGTGTGAATTAAAGGTAGGAATTGTGAATAATAGAAAATGGAAACAATTTGAATAATGTATAAAAAAATAAACATGAGATTGATAAACAAATGAATAAAAAGGGAATAAAATAAATAGAAATAAATAGAAAGAAAACAATAAATAAGCTTTAATTAAATTTAAATAAAATCCCAATTTCAAAGCAAATTCACATTTTTTAATTGGTTAAAAAAATTACTTATTTTCAAGTACAGAATTTGTGACGCTTTTTTTGATTAAAATTAATTGCTACATTAATCTAGCTGAGCTAATGAACTGAAAAAATATATACATCACTTTGATACAGAAATTAAAATGTGTTTTCAATAATTATTTTCATTGATTCTTTGTACAAGGATATTAAAAAAATTTTTACTTGTACTTAATTTCCTAAATATGGGAATATGTATAAAATCAACGTTCGCATCTTCTCACCTGAACAAAGATTAAAAAAAAATAAAGGCCACCTATCTCTCGCAATATCAATGATGAGGAAATGGTTACTAATGGCCTAAGCTCAGCTGTATTTAGTTCAGGTGTGTTATTGTATTTTTAGTGAGAGTGTAAAATTCGCTTACTCAAAAAAACGTCTTCAGAAAAATTAAAAACTTCGGATTTCCATGTCGTCAATGATTTTCCATACAATTTCTGTGACTCTTATTATCTTAGAAAAATAAATTCCTGAAAAATTAATGCATTGCCTATCATATAATTAACAAACCACCATGAGGCAAAGTATTATGGCTTAGCAAATATTTAAATAAATCAGTTTGATGTGAAGTATTGATGCAATTGGCGTAAAAATAGCATCTCAAAATAAAAAGAGGAATAATTGTTGGGCCCCAATTAAGAATATATTATATTTACGAACAGAAAGTATATATTTCTCCCGAATTATTTCAACTCAGGAAAAAGATTTACTGAAAAATATTGGACACATAATCATTGTGTAATACTTTAGATATG
>JAPDSC010119082.1:13148-30783 GCA_026290005.1 Latrodectus geometricus
ATATATATATATATAAAGCACTTCTAGAAGTATCATTTAATACGTTCTATATAAGAAACATGCACACACAAGATAAAATTCTGTTTTGTTGATGAAAAATCGGCCATAATATTAAAATTTTCTGTTTAAAAACTATATTTATAAATACATATTTTTTTCATTTATTTTTATTTATTTATTTTGATATAATAAAATATTTTACTGTTTAATTTCTCTATTCCATTTCATTAATTATTCAACTAGCATTTATTCACAGATAACTGGAAAATTAAAAAAATTTCTTCTTGTTTGATATTTTAAAGGTCTTTTTTATTCTCACTTATCATGTTCTCAATCATTTAATTACCCGACAATTGCAACTTCAACAATTGACTTCTTACAATTGCACCTGGATCCACAAACAACAATTCCTGAAAGGATATTTCGGACAAGGATAGGTCTATTTGTTGAAATTAAGAGATGAATAACTCATCTTCACTCAAGTTGGCATGCTTTTAGTTACGATTGTTTCTTATTAACTGTTTTTTTCTCTATAATTTATATTGCTTACGTTGTTAATTTATGTTATTTATATTCTTAATTTACAATGCTTTTTAATAATAATAAGAATAATTTTTAATAATAATAAGAAAATATTTATCAAAGTGTTTTAGTTTTAAGCAATTATACATTATTTTATTAGTTGCGATAGATTTAAATAAGTTTTTTTACTAGGAAAGTGGGTATTAAGGGCAAAATATTAAAAGAAAATAACTATATATGTATATATATATATATATATCTGGTGAGTAGTTCATTTTTAAATACTGTTATACATATTAAACAAGTGAAAAAGTTGGTAATAACAGTAAAATTATACGCAAATTAAAATAAACTTAGAGTTATTGTATATTAAAGTACGTATCATTTGGAATCGAATGAAAATTTATACCTAATTATATTTCGTGATGTCAAAAGAAACAATTTTTTTTCAATTGGAATAATCAAATTAAATATAAAAATGCTTATTACTTAATTTGATTTCTTCAATAAAGAAAACAAATTTCATGATGTTAAGTAGTATTACGTAAATGTTTGTGCATGAGTATCTATTGAACTTGTGTAAAACAGCTTTAAATTCATCTATACTTTGAAAAGGATGTTAAAGACTAGAAATATTCATTTCAGTATTATAAATGATTAATATGAGAAATCTTTTCCGACTGTATCACTTGACTAGACTTTATCCTTCAAAATATTGATGAGAGATTTTCAGGGGGGGGGTAACTGATCAGTGATAATAAGGTCATTTAATAGCGTATATCTTTTATTTTCTCTAAAAAGAGAATTTCCCTTCTTTCATATAAATTTCTTAAACTAATATTTCCTCAGCTGTCCAAACAAATTCAACTAACACAAGATTTACAAATGTAACATTGCAAAAATAATTAAATTAACTTCGACTGCATGTGCTTTTTAAATTAAGAATAGCTGCAGAAGGAAATGAATCAAAACTTTAATGAATGTTTCCGGCTGAAATTTCCTTCCTGTCGATATTTTTCAGCCTTTGCAAAGCCATTTCAGGAGAGCTTCCACTGTAAAATCTTAAATGAGTTGGCGTTTTCGCAATTTAGAAATCGTGTGATTGGGTCAGGGAAAGATGGGTTTGAATTCTGACCAGAAAGATGAGGCCTCCATCAATTCAAAAGAGACATCTCTATTATCGCTGCTCGTTTCGAAACTTCTTAATTGAGATTATCCAATGAAAGAGAAAGTAGTTTTCTCGAACAACGCGGGAATCGAGGGCTTTTATTTCAATCAGCCTGAATTAAAGAGAAAAGCTGTAAAACGAGCAGAGATTACTGCTAGCATTTCGACTGATTATTTCTTTCGACCAAAGATGCTAAATGCAACCACCTTGAATTCAAAATTACAAGGTTGTCGTAATTTTGAATTACGATCGAGTGCTGAACTCGACACTTGACCTTGACCTATGAACTATTCTCTACTTTTTACCCCATTGATAGTTGACCATTATAGAATTTTTAACATCTTGTTAAGCTTATTAGCCTTCTTATTAAGCTAGCTTTAGACTGGTACAGGTATCAAACCTTCTAACACTAAAACGATTCTTTTCGACTAAGTTTTTATGGGTCAACCTCTAGAGTAGTAAATCCTTCGAAATGACATTAAAAATATTCTTAAGTAAAATTATTGTGATACGCTTTAACCTGCCTCTTTCTGCAAACTGAAGCAGATAAATATAGCTAACTACCTTGTAATTTTGATCAAAGTTAAGAGACGAGATCGGCATCTGCGCTGGTACCCATTTTTCTACTTCAACAGCTAAAATAACAATACATATAACAAATATTGTGCCCCCAAACCTGTCTAGTGGTCAGCGTAACTGACTACGGATTGGGAGGACCTGGGTTCGAGTCCCGGCTCAGGCATGGATGTACTTTCTCTCTCTCTCTCTCTCTCTCTCTTTCTCTCTCTGTTTCTTGTTCTGTTGTCAGGTGATGGATGAATGTGGCCTGCCCTATAAACGGGTTTGTGGTGGTGTGGTGTGGGCGATGCTACTCGTACCTCCGTGACTTGGTTCACAGGTGACCACCGGGTAACGATAAAATGAGTAGCAGTTTCCGGCCTTGTTGTGGCAAATGGGCTAATGTACTTACTTACTCAAGGGGTACCCGCCATTAGAAATAAAAAAAAAATAACAAATCTTGTACAAGTCTTGTCTGGTCATAACTGAAATTTATAGTAAGGAAATGTTTCTATTTTTTGGGGGAGAGGGAATTTCGGTGATAAACATCATAATTATTTCCATACAAAATTTGACTTTAATTGATCATTTTTAAAAGAAGAGACCTATAGTCTTTTAAAGCATTTATCTTTCACATTTAACAAATTTCTCTTTTAAAATGTATTTTATTATAAAGAAGCGTGTATCGAAAAGCTTTATTCTTTTATTATATACATATTTATTTGTTTAACTTCTATTTGACAGTTTGTTTCAAATATCTTTTACTTGTTTAAAATTTTAAATCTAGAATGTACAATTCTAGACTGTATAAGCATTTATTTTATACTTTTAAATAATATTTACACTATATATAATAGCTTTGAGTAGTATTTCTAATATTTTTTTAGAGTTAATGACGCACAGTTTAGATTTATTATCATATAAATAAAAACACTTATTCACTGTTACTATGTCTCATAATTTAGAACTAGCAAATAGAGATTTTTGTAATTCGACTGATAGTTTAAATATATGCAACTGTCATTGTAACACAGCATTCAACAACTGGCGTAAATCTCAATTAGCGAAATATTCGTCGCTTATTCAATACAAAAAAGCCAGTTTTATATAGTTTATTTCAAATTAACGCGAAATAAATTTATTTCAATTTACTTTGTAACCATTGAAAAATGTTACTATCCTAATATCAAGTTTCAATGAAAATCAATGAGTTATGACGCTTTTCCAATTAAATCTTCTCTTTATCTGCTCGTTTTAAGTTTATGTAGATTAAAGAGCGAACTTTCGCAAAAAAACAATTTAGTTTTTACCCAATTTGCCGTTAAAATTACGAGCCTTCAACGACTATTGATCAATTAAAAGTACCCTCTTTTTTCTGAAATGTTTCCAACAAAGAATGTTAAATCCTTTTCATGAATCAAGCAACATATTCTAATTTAAATCTAAAAACTTCAATCAAACATTAATCTTCTTGTTTTAGTAATAATTTAGTTTATGCATTTTAAATACCTAAAAGTGATTTTGCTTTCTTCACTGTAATAAACAGCTTTGAATATAGATTGAAGTTAGTTTTAATATGACTTTAAGTTAAAATAATTATACTTATTTTTTACACACATAACAATAATTACCTAAATGAATAGGTCACATAAGTAGTTTTTTGTAATTATTTTATTCTAATGTAAAATCTATTCTAAAATGATCATAATATAAAATGCCTATTTTTAAATTTTTATCATATTTTTATTTGAAAATATTATGCACTCCTAATTTTCTAACTAAAAATATGTACATTTACAAGAACAATGTTTTTATAAATATTTTCTAGTTTTCAATTTCAGCAATCGCATCTCTCTTCTGTATTAATACTTTTCTAAACATAAAGATAAAATAAGAAAATTCTGAGATCACGATGACTTTTAAAAGAAAAGTATTGTTCTGGTATTCGAAAGGTAGAATGTTCAATAACAGAGCTTGCTTAAATTTTTATAATTAGTTCTATTTATGCTAATTTAATTTTCGTATGATGACTGGTTAGTTGGTTTGTCACTCAACATTTATTTTGTGTACACAAATATTTAGTTCAACTCTAAGGCCTATTTCGAAACACACATGTATTATATAATAATCTACTCCAAAAGTGTAATTTGAATTAATGATCATTTGAGGACACACAAGAGTTCAGCGAGTCGGACATGAGGTTACAAGCTCAGCAATTTTACCTAAGATCTATGTATCTGAGCTGATGTAAAAAGTGGATAGGAAGTCAGGCCAATTTATTTGTCAATTTAGTTATTAGAAACTAAATTAGAAGCAATTTGTTTAGTTGCTTAGCTCATCAGAGAAATAGACTACCAGAAACTTAATGAGATAAAAAAAAAATTATTTTTAATTTTTCACTGTAAGGCTAAAATAATAAAATAACTCAATGTTACATTATGAAATGTATGTAAATAATAGTTATATGTAGATATTAATACTTTTCAACAATATTTAAATTACAATAGTTCATTTTGAGAATGGTTTTATGTGTGTGTGTTTTATTTTTAAGTTTATATCATATCTTAAATGTTAGCTCTTTTATTGAAGATATAATTGTAAGAAATGAGCAAACAATTCAAAAGAATTAATGCTTTTTCCTCTTCGGTTCTCACGAAAGCTCTAACATTAGCTTTTGACATTTTTCTGCTCTTTCACAATAACTACATAAATATAGATCTTGATAACTGGAACATATATTCCAATTTAAAATTTATTGTACCTTACATTTTTTGTATTATAGTAGTATTTTACATTTTAAATCTTTTATAGAATTGTATTAATAAAATATAAAGAAATTCATGTGTATAACCTATAAACTCAATTACATGATGAGTTGAAATTAATTATATTTCTTTAATAACAGATTAATTAATGTAGAGTAAAATAGTATTTTAAGAGTAAATGGTAAATTACTTGACAGAGATCAAATATATTAAAATTTAGGAAACATAAATTTAAAAATAGGTTAATACCAATTATTATACATCATTATTAATTCCCAAATGATATTGCCAATTATTCATCATATAAAGAGGAAATTTTTGAATTACGAAATTCTATTAGAAATTTAAATTAAAAATGCAAAATTTAAAATTAAACTCTTTAATAATTGAATGTGACGAATAAGATATTAATAAGAAATTGAAATATAAGTTTTAATAATAAACATTAATAATCATATATACATTTCAAAACTAATGAATAATAGTCATAATACTAAAATTTTCTATATGTATCCAGCTTTTCAGCACAGTATTACGATAAGTTGAGTATCGAATTCACTCTAGGATTTGATACCCTCTAGGTTACTGTATATTTTCTTTAACAGTTTTGACGATGAAAAAAAACTGGATTTTGATTCTAAATACATGGATGGAAAGCTTTTTTCTTAAATGAGCTTATACAAAAGAAAGATAAAATTATTTACTCTATCAAGAAATAAAGTTTCTTCTATAGTCGAAAAAATTTATCAATATTAATAAAATCCTAAAATTTTCCATACATTAATTTTTAGAAAATTATATATTTACTACAAAAATTGAGGTGATGAGTTTTATTGCAAAAACTTTTACATTTTAGGAAATATTATAATATAGATCTGAAATTGTTTTACACAGTAAATACACACAATATATGAAAAATATAGATCTGTAAATATTAAATAATTTAAAATGCAGATTATTTTTCAGGAGAAATGTAGTAACATATATTTCATAAAAAAATTGCGGATATAAGTCGTAGAAAATGTGGAGATGGATACTTATAAATTCTTCTAACAAAGACTTTTCCTTCCAGATATTCATTTCTTGCCTTGAAAAAAAATAATTTTTGTGAGATTGTTACCTATTTCAAAAAATCTTTGCTTTGAATATCTGTAAACCTAATTGTGTGTCAAAAAATGTGCACACATTTCTTTTTAGATTGTCACAAAACATGTTGGTTATCTAATTTAATTTTTAGATTTTGAATTGTTGCAAAAGATACATGCGAGAGTCTGTTTTAATGAAAAGCATTCACATGATAAATGCGGTCATTAGTCATAAGATTCTAGAAACCGTGTTTACGAGGAATTCGATACATCCTGGTTTTCTTCGGAGAGGAAATTCCTTCTCTCTTAATCCCTCCGAGAATGAATGGTAAGGCTTCACTGAATCTCACAAAGAATCGTAGTTACCATGATTCGACCACTTTAATCACTGTCACCGTGAGAGCCGAAACAATTCGACTCTGTTCGATCGTTCTTGATAAATTATGAATAATGAGTGGAATGGAATCAATTAGAGCCTTAATGAGAAGACTCGGCCATTATTCTCCTAGTCCTCATTTTTCCTCCAACTCGCATTCGGAGAATTAGCTGAAAATGCATTTAATCGTCCTTTTAAATGACGCGGAAATTTTCTTGAATTTCAAATTGGGTAACAGGTTTCGGAGAAGCACGGATACAGTTATGAAAGATGATACCGACTACTTTTGAAAAGTTGATCTTACAGTTTCTTCAGTGCAATTGTTTCGAGTTCTAGCTGCCTTGAGAGGATATGTAATCTGTTATATGAATTCTCCAGAGTTCTGATATTCTTTAAAAATTCAAATGTACCAAATTTTGAAATCTCTGTTTGTTACCATACAATTCACATAGAAGTATGTAGATTTACTTGAAAGCAAGAGGTAAAATATATGATTAATGAAAAAAATAATAGAATGTTTTACGTGAAATCTTATATTACTGAATATCAAAAAGAATTCATGCTACGAAAACATATAATTAAAAAATGTATTACACAAAACTTTTATTTTAGAAAAGCTTTTTAAGTAAACCATGCCTTCAAAATTGTGAGCTTTACATTCCTGTCATGTTTTTAAGCTCTTAGCAATAATTACGTAAAATAATGTAAAATAATATTAGTTAGGGGAAAAAGTAATCCATTTTTTTTTTTTTTTTTTTTTTTTTTTTTTTTTTTTTTTTTTTTTTTTGGTAGACGTCTGTAGTGATCGATATATCTTGAGGTATCTATCAAACAATTTCAGATTTATGCTCGTTGGAAAGGTGACATTTGACACTAAAATATTCTCTTGCGGTTTTTTGTTTGATTAATTCAGTTACGAGTACAAGGTTTTAAAAATGGAAGACAACAAACAGAAAATTCGATACACTTTCGTTTTTCTCTTGTAACGGCGAAAAAGATAGCCGGGTGGCTAAAATTGTGAAAGGTGTTTATCGTCCTATATAAGACTGTAACAACCAGTTACGTACAATTTTTCTTTCGTCGATTCCATTCGGGTATTTTTGATGTTAGAGATGCACCTCGCATGTGGATACAGCATCGTCGAAAATGTCTATAAAATATGAAAAATGATCGAAGTTAACCGCATGTCAGCAGTTGTAACGCGCAAGACCTAAAAATCTACATGAAAGCTGTTTTAAACCTTTTAACAAAGCGAATCCAAAAGAAGTTACAGGAAGTTCACGTAAAAATAATGGATTTCTTTTTCCCCAGCCTAATATATATATATAGTAGATTGAATTAACGCAGCCCCAGCATTCAGTTAAATGTTTTGTGGGTTTGATACCCACTTAAAAAGCAAAGTTTGATATTGATTTGAAATTTCAGACTCTAGCTGAACTAGAGCCATAGTATCAAGAAAGAGACTGGCCGCATTGTAGTAAATAAACCAAACTATAAGCAAGTTATTGTGTCTGTACTTTACATTTGCAAATGATTAAAATCTAAAACACTACCAATGACTTTTCAATTTTAAATCATGATCAAATAAAGATTTTGAAACTTGATCTGGTTTCGATCGCTTTCTTTGACTCGAGTTTTCAATGATGATACAGTCTGATTGTCGGAATAATATTATGTTCGCAAATATTTCTTTAGATAACGCTATCTCTTATTAATTCTGAATTGTATCTTATTTCACTATTTCTTTGTAAATAAGCTGTTTTTTTATAAACTAGCCTATGAAAATTCATGACCACACACCCATATATATATAACTCTACTAAAAACGGAACTGCTTATTTGTGTAATAAGCATGTCTTCAAGTACAAATATTGAATAGTAAACTGATAACTATTAGGTAATGAAATAGGTAGAATGTTATTTCTGATAATAACTAATGAAGACAGATGGTCGTTATTGATTAGTTATATATTTCCTTCGTATCCAGACGGAGATAAATATATGTGATATATATTTTATGTAGAGATAAATAAATGTGATATATCTCATGTGATATATTCACAGTGATTCTAAAATTATGTTGTTAAACAGTGTTATTGAATTAGTACGATTTATACAAAATCATGTGACAATTCTAACCATTGCATTGTGGGAAAAAATTTTCTGCACTGTCACACAAAGGCCACAATCTTATTTTGAATCCCCTTTCTAGAACTTACTATTTATTTTAGCGAAATACTTTTCATCGACGGATCTAAAGAAAAAGAAATTTATAGATTTTGGCAGTCCTGCCTTACCTTACATCAATAATCGAATTTCTTCTTGAAAAACAGTCAAAATATTTATGTCCTCAAGTTATCCTTCTGTTTGGATTCGCCCAAATATTGCATATGGACAAAAATATTCAATTCATTTTCAAGTTAATAGTTAAAATATCCTTTCATAAAATAGTGAAATTCTATTTATGTGCTAAATTTTTTTTTCAGATTTAAATGCATTAAATCTTTTAACTGAATACTAAAACTATTTAAATTTCCAATTATAAAAAAATAAAATTCTTTGTAGAGGTTCGTATCTTTATATTTGCCATCATTTTTTTATATTTTTACAGCGTTAAAGTTCATGACTTTTATTGCTTGAATATTTTTATAAATATCGATTAAGTTTATTTTAAAATTTAGAAAATACCTAATATTTTTAATGAAAACTAACAATATTCTTTTTTACCGTGCTTCAAATATAATACATTTAAGTGAAATATTTTGCTTAGATTCTTTAAATAAAAAAATAGCATTTATTATTTTCACAAATGTTTTCTCAAAGGTATTAAATGTATTTGTCACTTCTATAATTTGACAATTTGTAATTTCCAATCAAATTGTTGAAATTCTCCCAATATCATTCATGCATTTACATCTTTTGGTTGAATGTGTTAGATAATCCTTTTTTTATTCATAAATTTTATTTTTAAAAGGTTTTATATATAAAATTTGAAACTTAATGTAACATTAAAATTCTACTTTAAATTTCAATAAAATAATGAGGTTTACAAGAAATAATTTGTGTTTCATTAATTAAGAGAAGAGTGACATTTTTTAAGAGAATGTGTGTGGTTACATTAAGTATGAACAAAAGAATTTAAAATTTATATGACAATATAAAAAACATTCATTTCAAGGGAATTTAGATTGCTTATGATCGTATAATTTTCTTTGGATGGCTTCCGTTAATATATTTTAAAGTTTAAGAAAATCAAGTTCTATTAAACTAGTAATATTAATACATCCTCCATAAAACTTCTTAGACTACTTAAACTAGTTATGAAGCACACAAATTGAATTAAAAATTGTTACTTAAGAATAACTAAAAAGATTCTTCAATTTTGAGAGTCAATTCCTATATTAGGTTTGAATAAAGCAGTAGGTTTTGGAGTAATAATTCAATAGTGGGTTATGATTTCGCTCTTAAATAAGAAATGTTATGATTTAAAAGATATTTTTCTGTAAAACTTCTTTGTTTGTTCGGTTTATGTTTCCGACTGCCTATTTCAGCTGTTACAATAAAGCCGTAAAAACTCTTTATTTTAATTTATACTGACGAGGTATTTGGCTGTGTTTAATGACTTCGATTAGCAAAAAAATAAACAATTAAAAATTTATCATAATAACTTAACCTTATCAGTATAGTAATAAAATATTTAACTAGTACTCTTATCACATGTTTTATACTTGTAATAAATGATGATTTTTACAATCTCTTTAGACAATTTCCATGAAATACATACAAAATTGTTGCAAATCATTAGAAAACAATGTCAATAATCTTCTAATAAAAACAGATCTTCAATTTTAAAAGCTATGATTTTGCTTAAATTAAAGTAATTTAGAAACATTAATAAGACTTTAAGTAAATTAGAAAAAAAATAATCCTTATAAAGCATTTATTACATATTCTGCAACAGCTGGCATTGGAATTGATTGTTTCCTTTCCAAGAAATCTTTTCAAAAAATTACATTCAACAACAAACTTTACAGTTAGAGTATGAATATCTCATTAATCATAACCGAGTCATTTATTCTCTCATTCCTAACAAAAATGTCTTGATATTATGCTTATAAGTATGACGCAATTTTTCCATTTTAACCACTTAATTAAGTTAAGTAGATGTAAAAGATTAATTAGACCACAGCAAAGAAAAGTAATTAAATAAGAATTTCATGGTTTTAATTTCTTTTCTGGTTCTCTTTTGGTTGCAGACTCCAGATTCTGAATTGCGTTCTGAAAAATTATTAGGTTGGGGAAAAAGAAATCCATTATTTTTACGTGAACATTATGTAACTTCTTTTGGATTCGCTTTGTAAAAAGGTTTAAAACAGTTTTCATGTAGATTTTTAGGTCTTGCGCGTTACGACTGCTGATATGCGGTTAACTTCGATCATTTTTGATATTTTATAGACATTTTCGACGATGCTGTATCCACATGCGAGATGCATCTCTAACATCAAAAATACCCGAACGGAATCGACGAAACAAAAATTGTACGTAACTGGTTGTTACAGTCTTATATAGGACGATAAACACTTTTCACAATTTTAGCCACCTGACTATCTTTTTCGCCGTAGAAGGAGAAAAACGAAAATGTATCAAATTTTCTGTTTATTTTAAAACCTTGTACTCGTAACTGTATTAATCAAACAAAAGACCGCAAGAGGATATTTTAGTGTCAAATGTCACCTTTCCAACGAGCATAAATCTGAAATTATTTGATATATACCTGACGAGATATCGATCACTACAGATGTCTACCGAAAAAATAATGGATTACTTTTTCCCCAAACTAATATTTAAGTATTTTACTGTATTTTTTTTTAAGTTTATAAAGCAAAAATTTCTTTTTGACGGCATTTCCTCAATGATTCCTCTTTATCACAGAGCTTCGATATTATACGATTTAAAGATTTGAATAAAAGACTTCAAAGACTGATTAACATCTGTCAGTTAAGATTTATGGTATATCAGCTATTTCACATACACACACTTGCACAAACGTAGCAAGTCAAGTAAATATGAAACCAAAAGAAAACGGGCTTTTCTATGTAAAAAAATTTAAAATTATACAATGTATATGCTCGTAATGCATTCTTAATTTAATATTTTTCAGAATATTTAAAAAATATATTTAATAAATTTTTTGGTGAATCTATTTAAAAATATAACTTGTTCAATGTAATATAAAGTGCAGAAATAAAATTTCAGAATTTTATGTTATTAAATTGCAAATTTTTAAACTTCATTACATAATTTTATTTTATGATTTCTTCTAGTTTTAAGTTTGACTTATTAAAATGAATATAAATGAATTTTATTACTCAATAAAATTTTTTCATTAATTATCTTGTCAAATCGTAATTTGTCAATAAATTTATTTTCATTCAGATCATTTGGAAATGTTCAGAAATTATTAATTAAAATAGATAAAATTTTAAATAATAAGAAAAAAAATTCTCACTAAGTTTATGCGTTCTTATTTTGTTATATTTAAGCATAAACTTTATAGTTTCTCAAAAGCGAAGCTGAAACGTTTGATAATTTGTACGATTGTAGTCACTTTTTTCAACATATCAGGTAATTCGATATGAACCTATTTTCCCGAACAAGCATGATCTTCCTAAATGGGAATCAAACTCACGACCTAGTATAGTGATGGTTAAAACAGATGATGATTGAAAATGTTACTTTTTTCCATTAAACAAATTTAAAAATAATAGCAATATACAATATTTGCCAAATCAATTGATTTAGTAGTAAAAACCTTTTATAGAAACGACGATTTTAATATTAAAGGATCTTTGCAGCAGTTACATTCTGCATTCGGAAAACAAGACATTCATTTAAGTACGCAAATAATTTGCAGAAAACTTTGCAATCAAATTGGAATACCAACAATGATCCAAAATTTACTAAGAGGAAGAGATGTAAGCTACTTAAGAAAACCATAAAAATCAGGTAAAAGGCATTTGTAGCTGATAGAGTGATGATCCTTTCTTTAAGAAAAATTATAACGAATTATTAAATTATTTATAAAAATTAAAGCATTTCTAGCTAAATGACCAAATGCGCAAGTTTTAACCACATTTACTGCAAAACAATACGAAATTTTTTCGACGATTACTTTAGAAAGAACTTCTATTAGCGTGAAATGTCTCAGATTTAAATCTGGTAATGAATCTGGCAATGAACATTCGTAACAATGAGGATTAATTTGCCCATAAATTAAGAAAAGAACTTTTTTTACTTACTGAGACTAATTCAAGAGTACAGTAATTTAAAAAGGGAATAAATTTGGAGGGTAGAATTGTCTAAAAATGCAGGCCAAGTCTGTTCCATAATAAATATAATGAATCAAACTCAAACATTAACATTTTAGAACTAATAGTTTTAATTCAGTTAAAAAGTTCAGAATCCAGATGGCAAGTGAACTTTCCTATGTGAAATGCTTAATGCCATACTTCCAAGATTTTTTTTTATGAAGGCTTAGCTTTTAAGCAAATGGTTTCTTTTTATTGTCCAGAAGTTAGTAGATTCAATAACTCCGAAGATCATTAGGTTGAGAGGTCCTATACAAACTCAAAATCCCTAGGATCTAATATCTCTCTCCTCTGGTGTATTATGGATCAAGGAAAAAAAGTATTAACCAAGTAGTATCGACCACATTATTTGACCATGACTCAAAATTTTGAAATAGAGATTTTTGCTTAGCAACTTTGATCGGTAGAAAATAGTTATATATATAGAAGGAAATTTATCAATAACTTAATTTAATCTAACTATGTAAGAGTTTTATGCTGAAAGAATCTAGAAAATTTTTTCATAAATAAAAAATATTTAGTAAATGAATAAGATAAAATGATTTCCTAGGTAATTATAAATTCGAGATTCGAGTCTATGGTTATTATCAGCATTCATGAGGAATTTATAAGAGTGAGTTTGTTGTTTGAACTGTTACACTAATATTTGCTTTTTATACAAGGATAAACTTAATTGATATTTCCAGTATAATATGAATTTCTAATCAATATAAACATTTATATTCGAGTTGTGAACCGATGAGATCGCGAGGAATCGAACTGAATTACAGAACGCCAAGTATTCAGCAGACATTAAACTTTCATAAAATGACTCTTAAATGTTTGATTGAGTCAAAGAACATGTAATCTTAATGCTGCAAAGAATTTATATTATTATTAATGTTAGAGTGGGACATAATAGCTTTAAAATGATAGTTTAATTTAATAATAAATGGTAATTTAATTTATCACAGGATAGTTTTTGTTATTTTATTCTTATTACATTAAATTTTCATTGAAAAAATGTGTCTATAATTGACCATACATCTATTTTATTAAGATGAGAAATTGCATCAAAAACTTCTAGTGAATCGTCTATTAATAAACACTTAAAATATATCTTTGAATGCCTGCAAACCGATGGGTTGTTTATGCCAAGTAAGCATTATTGACTATAAACGACTATAACGCAAGGTCCAAAAAGGACAAGCTGCGCCAGAAATATATCTGGAGTACATTATATATATATATATATATATATATATATATATATATATATCGTGTCATATTCTTTTCTTTGTAGATTTTTATTTAAAAAAATATACTATGCAATAGATGTGCTTAGACATATATTCATTAATACTATAGTTCCATAATGCATTTTTATAAAAACCATTAGCATATTTTCATTATTTAGCAAATATAATTTTTCCTAATATGAAATAAACTAATCTTTATCATTAATTTAACCAAAACTTAATAGTTCTTATAAAGAGTTGTATTTCTTTAGATGCATTTTTTTAATGAAAAACAAATTTCCCCAAATAAAATAAGTAGGAAAAACGAAGTAACAAAAGATTTACTATTCTGTAAATATCCTGTATTCATTAAGCTAAAGACTTCTAATATGGCTGGCAAATATTGGATTCAAATACTTCGCAAATACAGAGAAGAGAAACTCAATTACTTTCAAGAAATAAGTCAACAAATAATATTAATCTTTCGGGGAATAAAACAAAAGAAATAAATTATTTCTCAGTTGCATAGGAAAAAAATTAAATAAAAATCTTAGAAAGTCTCATAATAATAAGTCTTATTTAATGCATTTAGTTAATTTAAAATAGTTAACCCGAAAATGGGGTTTCTCTATACATAATTCTTCTTGAGTGTAAGATGAGTGATGGATAAATTAACATTTGAAATTTTTACATTTGAGAAATTATCATGCAATCAAAATTTATATTTTTAATTAAAAATGCACATTCAACATTTTAAATATGAGAGAAAAAGATAGTAATAAAAAATAATTTTGAAAATCACTCTAATACTTTAAACTTTGAATGATTTAACAAGTCATTTATAAAATAAAGAACTGCTAGGATCTGATTGCAAAATTCGATCTCAAGTGAAATTGCTTGGACCATTCAGAATTTCCTTGATGAGAGAATCAATGTTCATTTAATTATTAGCTAAACATAAGAAACACACTGTCTATTGATAAATTTTTGTGCACTGAAATGTTTTCATAGAATCAGATTAAAAGGACAAAACATTTGTGACAAAACATATAGTCCCTTTTAGTGTTTAATTTAAAATAATTTGAAATGTTTACAAATAAACGGATAGTTTTTGATACAAAATAGATTTTGCCCATATAGATAACTACACTCGTTATCATAAATTAAGGAGAAAACAACAAATATCATGATAACGCAAAGCAAGCTTGAAATTAAGTGAAAATTATACACATTATACAGCGCAACACATAAGAAGATATAAAATAGCATAAAAAGAAAAATCACCAAACAATTATGGTGATATAAAATTTAGCATATGTATACAATGAACAAATTGGAGGTGAAAGTTGGTATAGGAAAAGTACTTTCAATATGAATTATGAACCCCTGAGAAGCATTATTTCCTTGTTTAAAATAATTATCCTCGATGTCAGTACTGTGTGGTATCGCATCATCATCCAATAGCACGAAAGTATCACCTATTGCCCCTACATAAGGATGCACATAAGCATCCAGGATATCATCTCGATGGGTGAAAGCATTAACTTTTCCAATGGAAAAGACATGGAAGTCTGTGCGTCCACCCAAAGAGATACCATCCCAAACACAGACTCTGTCAGATATATAAACATCGCTTCCACTGATATTCGACGGATATAAACGAATTTTAGGCTCTCTCCAAATGAAAAAGCGCATACAATCGCTTTCGAGGCTAAGCCTGGACTTATCCGTAAAGAGAACAGTCATCTATTGATCACCTCTATGAATCCTCCAATGATAAGTGGACATGTTGAAGTGCTCATTGCAAATGCTCCCGCTTATGGCGTGAAGTAAGTGGGATCCAAATGACTGGTCAGTTCGCATGACGACCACGTTCGTGAAACCTTCGAATATAGTTGATATAGATATCAACCCCCCCCCTTCCCCCGGAGCTTGCAATATGAGTGCATCTGAGTTCAACCGGAGTTGGGATTCTACTTTTTCGTGCTCATAATGACAAATATGAGTCATCGGCACTCGTGGTAGCGCGTTGCTGTCTTTGACTGAACTTTCTGGATGCCGAATCCATTGTTAGAAATTGTTGTCAAAGTCTATGAATCCTAGACGAACTCACACTCAGCGATCTAGCCATTTCTATCTTTGCCCTGACTCTAGTCTCCCAATAACTCGCCATTCAAATTGCTCGATAAAATTATGTCTGGAGGCCAGTAACAATTTCGTTATACCAGATTTCTAATCTCAGACACGTAGTGACAATTGTCACCTTGCCCTGAGATATCCATTTTTATGATGTTAGCAAATAACGTATTCCGACAGCAACGCCACTACCTTGCATGATGTAATATTGTTCAGCTCCTTTTACTTACCAACATATTCAGATTTTATTGAAATTGGCTTATTTTGGGGAGAATTACGGCTTTTTTGTGATTTTTTTCTTACTTTTTGGTTACAAGTATAATTGAGTTATCTCGTGTTGAAATGCTTTTAAATTTCAAATGTCTTTTGTTAAAAATGTACTATAAGAAGTAATGTTTTGTAAAAATGTAATAAATAAAATGTTAAAAAAATTCGATATTTTTAACAAAACTTTACATTTTTTTAAAACTGTAAAGCATTTTAAATTTATTTCATTTGATACAATGAAAGATAATGAAAAGTAAATTGCCTAGTATTGTATTTTGACTTAAAATATAAAAATAGATAATAAAGAATATAAGTTTATTATCTTATTCAGATTTTTTTTTAGATTTGATAACCTAACATAACCGAAAGCTGTCATGCTGAAAACACTTATTCACTTTAAGATTTCTTTCCCAATGTTTTGTGGCATAGCTTTCAATATTTCTCAGTTAGTATGACATGGAAGGTGTTAATTTAGGTGTGGATCTCACTTGACAATGTTTCAAAGACGAGGCATTTGGTTAACTTTAGTAGATGCGGTTGCCAAAAATTGGCTATTATAATCATATTTTGCAAACCAAATCTAACCCAGATGTAAGTATTTTTAATATATTGCAATCATTAAGCGTTTTATTTTGACATTTAGTTATTCAGATAGCCGCTGGAGTCCGAATTAGAAAATATGATGTAATGTGAGATTGTTTTATCCAATCAAAATTTGGCATGCTGAAAAAGTTTATGCAAATCCAGAGCTTGTTGTTTCCTCGGTTGTGCAATATGTGAAAAAAAAGGGACTTAGAATATTACTTCGTCTCTTTACTCAATAAAATTGCGAGACAATTATCTATTTTTAATAACTATGCTTATAGAAGAAATGATCAACTGAAAACATTTGTTCAGCATAAAAATCTAGTAATTACTTTATTCCTTTATATAGTAGAATTTAATGTTTCATTCACATGCTTTTTAATAGATTATTCAAATAGTAATGCTTATAAAAATATATTTATTTAGCTTAACATAGAAATCTTAGAGCATAACCATAAAGAGATTTTATTTTTCATTAAATCATGCTCTCGTCATATACATCATATAAAACTACAGCATGTATACTTTTAAAATAAATGTTAAAATGTATCCTATATCACTCAATATATATATATATATATATTGATT
>JAPDSC010119082.1:30883-48974 GCA_026290005.1 Latrodectus geometricus
ATATATATATATATATAGTACGCAATCCATGAAGTGCAGGAAAATTTAAAATAATATGAATGCTATAATAGTAACAATGTTGTAAAATTCATAAGAAAACTATTACATGTAATAACAGATGAAGGTAAAGGCCTGGCATTAGCAATTAACTCAAAGAACTAATACTAATTCAGTACCCATTAAAATTAATCTATGATCCAGTGACGTAGTCAGTAAATGAACTTCTATCTTAATTGCAACGATTTATAAGAATATTAAAACCAATAAAGATCGATCCAATCCAATATAGACCATCAGTACGGTTATTTCCGATAGATCAAAGTTTCTATTGGTCAATTGACTCTAAAATTTCATATTATTATTATTATTTCATCTATAAAGTGGTAAGAAACATCAAATTCATTCGTACAATCTCTCCATTGTGTGTACGTTTCAAAGTTGGGCTCTACTCACTAATATGAAAGTGAACTTGGAAATGAACTTTATCATTTTGTTCATAAACATCTATTGTGCTTATCCTTGGAATTTTTCTAAGTTTCTTCCTTTGTAATCCATAAGTATTTCTAGCTAAGAATTGCAAAAAATTTCTGCACTGAATAATATGTGAATGCTTAATAACTTTGCATAATTATTTGGTTCCATGGGAATTAACTATTCTATATTAAAAAAGAGAGGCAAGGCACAGAGTAATCTAGAACTGAGTTATTTGCTGTGAAAAATAATCTTGCATTATTTATTGGTTTCATTGGAATAAACTATTCAATATTAAAAAAGAGAGGCAAGACACAGGGTAGCCTAGAACAGAGTTCTTTGCTGTGAAAATTCCCACGTTCAGTTTCAGATTTTTTTAGATAACGGGTATTAGATTTCATTTTTTTGATATGTGCGGAAATCAAAAAAATGAAATCTAATACCCGTTATCTAAAAAAATCTGAAACTGAAAAAACTAAAAAAATCTGAAACTTGTGTGTGTTGGGAATCCATTTGTTTCAATTTGCATTCGACATTTTTTTAAGCCACACTATTTATGAAGTCTTTCTTAAGACTTTTATTGTTACAAAAATATTATAGCAATCCTTTGGAAAATCCTTATTTAAAAAGCGGAAAACAGAAGAACGTGTATGGGTAGAGAAAGAAAATTTTAAAAATTTAAAATATGAAAAATGAACTTACTGCTTGTAATCAGTGCATAATCAACTTTCACCTAGAAAGGAGAGCATTCAAAATAATAAAGATATACTAAAAAATGTAGTGATTTCTTTCTTCTGAAAAATTTCTTTTGTTGTATGAAATTTTTGTCAAATTAAGAGTGCATTTGGCTCCTAGTCAACTTTTCTTCCTTATAATTTCATGTGTTACAAAAAAATTTAAGTTAGACATTTATCCTTAACATAAGCTAATTTTTATTTCAGATGAACATGACTTATTAGTGCATAAAAAATAATTTTAGAAAATATGTTCTTCCTACACTAATTTTAAGGTGTTTTTAAAGTAAAGTTGTTTCTGATCTGAAAAGTTAATTTTTTTAAGAATATTGACGCCGTACCTTAAAAAAATTATATGGTTACTGAAAAGAAAATAGCGAAATTTTTATATCATTATTCACTGTAATTATGCACTCCCGACTGTTAAAAGACAAAACTAGGGCGACAAATGTCAAGAAAGAAAAATTTTCTAGCCATTTTTCGATTAATTATGTTGCCATGATGTTTAAAAAATAGTAATTACTTCTAAACTGTGTTGGATTTATTATTTAGGGTTATATCTGCAATCAATCATAAAAGGAAAAAAATTAAGAATCCGTAGTATCAAACACAAGAACAGGACAGACAGATTCAGTAGGGAAAAGTTTCCGGAATTTTTTTTTCTCATCATTATTCGATTTTGAATGAAATTATGGTTTTTAATTAATTGAACATTTATATTAGACTCCAGCGTTTCATTTAATTAGGAGTGTCAAGATTTATCACCTACTTTGCACACATTTTCTCGAAGATGAATAGTACTTTGGTAGTTGATTGTACTTTAAGAAGTTTCTCTGAAAGATAAATGTGAAAAAAGTGATTTGAAACTGTGTCGCAAGCAGAGATGAATCTTAGTTATAAATATTACTTGATTGTTTTGTATGTTAATATAATTAATTCTGCTATAAAAGTTTGATAATTTATTAAAATATAAACTATTTGTGTTTATAGGCAGACACAATTCCTGAGAATTTTACTTATAAAAAGTAGGTTTGCTATCGCAAGAAAATTATGCTGTAGATGCAAGGTTTTCCAACGTCTTAAATTTCAAGATGTATATTTTGAAGATGTTGCATCAGATTTTTGCGTCAAAAAGGAAAAAACCTAGAAAACTCTCAAGCACACACTTTGAAAAATTATGTAAAATGCAGAATCGTAACCCATTGCTCCCAAGTGGATGGCATAAGACCTTTGACCCTACATTAAGAAAAGCTCAACATCAGATCATGGTTAGCCATATTATATTAATAGCTGATAAAAAATCATTATATAAAACATTAATATATAAGGTAAGGCCTTATACATTTCCTTTTAAACTAAAATATTTGATATTTTTATCTGAAAATAAAATTTGGTAATGTTTTATATTATACATTAATAGATATAAAACTAAAGTAATATTGCTTACACCATGAAAATGAGAAAATAGTTATTATTCATGTAATCCTTCTTAAGTTAAATTTATAAATATGTTTACATTTTTACAACGTTTCTGTGTTGAAATATTTAAATTGAATACTTTTGTTTTTCATTATTTTAACCCCTTAACTAAAATAATACCATTCCAAAATTATGAAAAATCGAAAATTTATTTTTTGATTCTTCAAAAAAGTATCCGTTTCATCTTTGAAATCGCTTAATAGTATAATTTGAAAAACCACTTAACTTAATCTGATAAATTTAAATGCATATTTCTTAATAAATATTAGTATCTGGAAAGAAAAAATGGTTTTACATTCTAAATGCAATTTAAGACTGAGAAATAAATCAGAATGATTTTTTTTAACTGTCTAAAAGGAATTATATTTTATAACTAATGAGATTTGTCAGCAAATACAGCAACTCACAAATTTCTACGCCAATAAGTTTTAAAAAGTTTTGTAATCGTAAACAATAAACACGAGCGATTGAATTTCTTCTTAATGACATATATCCAATTGAAAAAAATCAATTCAAATTTAAAAATCATTTTCTAAAACTTAAGAGATTAATAAGTAAGTCTTCAGGAGAAAAAATAAGTTTGAAAGTTCATATGCCAAAGATTAAAAAGAATTGTGTAATCTAAAGTTAAGGAAGAAATCAAGCGAGGATCATTCGAAAGTATTCCATGGAGAATAATTAGTGCTACAGCATGAAATTTTAAACTGAATATACTGTTCTTATAATGTTTTTTATTTTCGATATGCTTAATTAAGCAGTTGAAAATGAAAAATGATTTATTCTGTGAGCACGATACCATAACATTCAAGATTTGAAAAAAGAAGAGGAAGATTGGTGCGTTTACAGTTAATGAGAAATTCATGCTGTGACGAGAAAGATTGAATCTTGATGATTGTGATTTTTTAAATGCTTCTATGAAGTGAAATAAATGAATTATAGCTTCCAGCTGTACAAATGATCTTCAAAACTCAGCGTTCATTATCATAGTGAATGACTTAATGCATTCTAATTTTTTATGGCTATATCTACTCCTATATGTGAGCCTTCTTAAGAGAGAATAAAAATAATTTTGTGGGAAACACAAGAAATTCACTTAGAATTAATTTCAAGTTGTGGAGAGAATTGAAAAACAAATTAATGGAGGAGATGGGATGTAACATCAACATCTTAAAAAAAAGAAAACTGTTTAATTTCGTTGCATAATAGTTCATAAAATAATGCTAAGCTTTCTATTATATTAAAAAAAATATTTGAATTTATTCGCAAGGAAATACATAGTTGCGCTAATCGATATATTACGGAATAAGAAATTGTACTAAAATCTCATAATTGAGTATACGTGTGTGTGTATGTGGAGGCGATAAGCGTCACAACTTAGATATTGACTTTAAATTGACCGAACTTATTGACTATTATTGAATTTAAGAGCTTATTAACTGTTTTTAGAAGCTTTGGACACTTGAAATATACAGGGAGATCTTTTTTAAAGTGGCAGTGTTTGGAGCGCCCTGTATCTCCATCTAATAGCCGAAATGGCACCAAACTTGGTATTTAGATTAATCAAGACTTGGGAAAAATTCCGTGAAAATAAATTTAATTCCAAAAATCACCGCTAGGGCATGTTGTGGCACTTTACAATGTATAAAATGTGAGAAAAGTAAAATACTAATACATACAATCGTACTGCTAAATTATTAATGTTTATTTACTACATTAACTTCTCCAGTGAGGAATTAGACCACATTCAATGTGAGCACCTTTCTCAGAAATAACAATAATAATACGAAAATTTTTTCTGGTTCCAAATTCCGGAAGAGCTGCGGCGGATGCATTACATTGATTCATATTATTCAGCTTCACCAATAACGCACGTTCCGGTAACATGAGAGGCGTGGCCAATGGACCTCGTTTACTTCAGCTGAGAATATTTGTCGGAGCTGTCTACTACTTGCTTTTATAGCCCCTATTACTGTCTCTGTCATCGAACAACATTTGCATTTTTCTTTGATACCCGTGTTTTATGCTAATTCTCGTTAACGTAAACTACAGCAGTGCCACAAAATGCCCTAGCGGTGAGTTTTGGACCTAAAGTTTTTCACGGAATCTTTTTTTCCGTGTTTTGATTCATCTAAATACCAATTTTGGTGTCATTTTGGCAATTAGATCGCGCTACAGGGCACTCCAAACACTATCACTTTAAAAAAAATCACCTTATACATTTATCATTAAATATACATATAATGATAAATATATACTACGATATTTATAAAGAATTGATTTTGGAATCCTGTACAAATAAAAAATTGAAATTCATAAAACAAGAAAAATAAGCATTGAAGAGAAAAGTATCGAATAAATTGGCCAAAACCTCTGCGTGACATTTTCGATATTACTTTTTAAATAAATTATTGATCACCATATAAAATCGCTTCTTTCACTAACGAAATTTCAAGAAAATGAAAACTATTCTGAAAAGTTTTTGCTCACAAAAAGTGGAATACGAATTTGCTGAAACTGTGTGCTTCTTGAAAGTCTTATGATCACAGATGGTGTGTTTTCATTCTCGTTGTGTGGAAGGAAGAAGTTTTTTTCAATGGAATATGTTTTGAGAAATTGGAAAATTGCTTGAATTTTTCAAAGAAATGTGCTGCGCCTTTTTAATCAAACTTTTCTCATGTCAACTCAACTTGATGTTGATTTTGTGCGAGGAATTCCAAAAACTTACATTGACTATCATCGGCTTCTCTAGTTAGGAAAATCAGTTTGAAACAGAATATTTCGTTTCTCTCGTCGGCTAGGTACTGATTCCTGTAAACAAACTTACCAACAAAATGTACATTTTTTTTAAAAGTTTTTTGCATACAATTTTTTTTTCTAAAATTATTGGAATTATATGGAATATATATTATTGTTATTATAAATTTCTTAGAAAAGGATTTCGAAAAAGTAATAGAAGTTTTAAAAAATTTTTGAACAAAGATTTAAAAAAAAACTGATATTTTATGCATTTTATTAAAAATGAAATATTGAGAAAGAGTGAAAAATAATAATTTTACACACACACGCCCTCAAGAAAGTTAGTTGTATTGAATATATGTATTGAGAATAGATAAATTTTATTTAAAAACTAAATTACAAAAACATAGATGTGTCTACTCCGTTATTATCAAATATTTAAAAGAAATTAAGCTGGAATATTTAACAAATATGAACATAATATTTAAGATTAATTATTTTATTAACTATAGAAAATCCATAAGGCTTTTCATTAAATGTTTGAGCTATAATTTGTTAATTATATATTTCATGGTCAGGAATTGGGACTAAATTTCATTGGTAAATTCTATAAAGGCTTCAATTTCCAGTAATCGATCTTATAATTTATTTATTTTGACTTTAATATTTTGATCCTAAAATTAAAAAGAATCTTCAAATACATCAAGATGTCGAGTAAATATATCTGAGTAAATATATCAAGATGTCAATGTTGCCATAGATACAATTTATATATAAAACTATTTTCAATTGCAATAAAATAAAATTTTTAAAAGAAAATTAAAAAATTAATATGCATACTCTAAATATTTTAACTAAAAAAACATGCAAAAATTTGTATTTAGTAAATGTAACAGCAAATTAATTTCTAAATCTGTGCTATTATTTATTATTACTATCTCATAAGTTCTTTTAATTTTATTTCATTAAATACTTTCTAATCTGATATTTCAAACCTTATACTTTTGTTGATTTAAATTGCATCCATTTTTCATGCGTGTTTTTCTTGAATTTAATACAAACTATTGTATTTAATACAGATTATATGTATATATTGAATTTTAAAAAATATTTTTGATGTTTAGTTGAAAACTGTGAACGACAGAGAAAGTAATGAAGACGAATAAGAAACAAAAATGTGATACAAGAGACAAAAAAAATTTGAAGGATGCTGTTGTTTGAGAACTATTGGAAAACTATCAGATACTTGTTTTTTTGGCACAGCAATTGCTGGTGAAGTACTGGACGCTTAAAACTGCTGGAGAATGTTTTGATTCCTAAAGTTGTTTGCTGAGAGATATGAGCTACATTCCATAAATAAGATGTCCTATGTGGATACTATTGTTGAAGCGGAAAATTTTCACTGAGAGACTTTCAAGGAGCGAAAATTTTCCATGGGTAATTTATTTCGCTCCAGATATGATTAGAAACACTCATTTTTCTTTCTTCGCAAAGGTGACAAACAACTTTTTTTTTCATTAACATTGTGCAAAACTTTGTTAAACAAGATAAAATTCTAAGGTATTACAAGTAACTTTAATTTGAATTTTGTGTTTATTCATTGTTTTATCCCACTTTATAATAAGAATGTTTGATTAAAAGTAAATACAATTAGTAAGTTTCAAATTAAGTATATTGGTTTTTAAAATAGTAAGCATATAAAAACATAAAAATGAATATGCATGCATTAACTGCTTTTAGTTACTCATCTGTTTTTGATTGTTAATTTTTGTTTACTTAATAACAACTTATTTGCATCATTCCTTAAACGTTATCAAATAATTAGCCTGAGATTTCACTGATTATGTATGTTTTACAGTTGAAATCATTATAATTTCTCTTTTTTATGTTAAATTAAAGTTTACTGTCAATTAAAAAGATTGTAAAAAAATTAATACCTTAATACATTTCAACTTATGCATAATTAATCTACTAATATTAGGATAATTATTTAAACAACTTAATTCCATTAATGAACTTTGCTACTTAGCATTTAAAAATATACTATTACCACTGAAACTATTCAATTTGGAGCAATTCAATAGTATAAAAATTATTTGGAAAGAGATCAATCTGAAATAATCGTTAATATTTCTAATTTGTATTTATTTCCAAGTGCCTATGTTGTCATCGAATTTTTGTCTTGTGATAGGGTCACTAAAGAACTCAAAAAGTTATCTAAATTTAATTTATACTATTCTGTTAAAATTACTGCAAATAATATTGATTTCATTTATGTGTTAAGAGTTCCATTTTCTATTTCATTTAAGAAAATTCCATAAAAATAATTTATTAAATCCTAAAGAATAAAAAAATCACTAAAATTTAATATTCGACGAAAATACTTCTTATAAAATTCTGTGGTTGTTAATTTATGTTTTCCTTTGAAGAAAATTAAAAGCATTTTTAAAATAGATAATTCCATTTTGTATAATTTATGTATTAAAATGTTTTTTTGTTCTGCATTGCTTAATATAAAAGAAAATATGTTGCGTGAATTCATACAAAATTATTTGTTGGACCTTTTTTCTCTTTGTTTTTTGAGATTACCGAATTTTCAAGGAGTTTTAATGATTTATATTTCAAAATGTAGAGACAAGAATCTGTTAGTCAAATTTATTCACTGTAAGTTTTAGAAAAAAAGATACTTACATTTAATATATAATTATCTAATATAATTAGTAAATCTTAATGAATCAAATAAATAGGCTTTAAATCTGCTTTTTAATTGTGTCATGTAAGCTCGTTTTTCCAGTAAGCAAATCACCACCTTGCAAAACAAAACTTCATGATAGAGCGATTATTTGCAACATGACACATGGAGGGACCTGAGACGCTTTGTATATTTTAACATGCATGGACCCTATCAAAGTGATGGTTCTCAGCTTAGTTAAGTATTAGACTTGCTAATCCCCGACATGATAGTCACCCCTTACTAATCCTGGCTACTGAAGCCTGCAAAGCTACAAACTACATACGAACAAAATGGCTTGTAACCAATGAGAAATGCTTTTACAAACTATTACATTTAAAAACAATTTATATTAATAATATAATAAGCTTCTTTGTCGTTGTTTTTTTCGTCTGCCAGCCAGGCTGGCAATATGGGGTGCGCTGCTCCACTTTTCCATCTGAACCATAATTTGGTGTGGCTTCCTCAGTACACACATGCTATAGATAACCGTTTATAGGGTAGGCAACCATTCACAGAAGGAAAGGACAAAGGTAAAAGAGAGAGTGTGAAAAAGTGCATCCATGCCCGAGCAGGGATTCGAATCCAGGTCCTCCCCACCCCTAGTCAGGTGCGATAGCCACGAGACAGGGTAGGCGGCGTAAGCTTCTTTGATAGAATAATATAAGTACTCACTAATTAGTTTTAGTTATATAAAATAGACATTCTCCGTAGTATAAAAACTTTTTCCCAAATTTTTTCAAACTTTTTTCACATAAACTTCTAATTTGAAGTTATTAAAAACATTCCTATTATTAGTAATCATATGAAATGTAAGATTTTAAAAAATTTAAACAATTCATTATTTTTTTTAAAAAATTACGGTTTCGACTGTAGATAAAAACATCTTAATAAATTATCAAGTAAAAAAAAGATGCTTAAAATCCCTTTGATAAAGTGAGAACCTTAACAAAAATTTGTTATTGGAAATCATGTCATCTGTAATAGGATTATAAATTATTTTAGGTATTAAAATATCTTAAGATTCTGTTTTTAATATCGAAATCTATTATTAAATATTAGATTTTATTTTGTTTCTTCCTTCCATTATTGGTATTTTCTTGGTTGTTTTAGATGAATCCATATTTGAAAAGTATAAATTTTATAATAGTAACTCTAAAATGACTGAGAAAGAATTTTTTTTTTTTACTGCCACTCCTTAACTTCTAAATCAATTTCATTCACAGAAGATATGGATCGGAAGTCTTTATCCTGTTTTATATTACTTATAACTGATTTCGTCTGTCATTACCAAAATGTTTCGCAAGCAATTAATCTATTCATAATTTAATTAAAATCAACTGCATTTCATTTCTGTACATGTCTTAAAAAAATACCCATTTAATTAATGAGTTGTTCTATGTTAAATATAGAATTTCGTTGCAAAATTTTAATACTACGTTAGATAAAAGGCTAAGAATAAACAAATATAACTTTATAAAATGTGAAAGGAACAAAGGAGAGCCTTTATTTAAACTCATAGAAATAAACCTAAACATTTCCAATTTTAATGTTCAACATATAAAGGAAGATAAAAAAAAAACAGTCATCGAAAGAAAATTCGACATAAATATCAGAACATAGACATTTTTAGTATTTACATAATGCACAGATAATCTATACAAATATAACATTTATAATATTTATATGTACAGAATATGCCCACTTAAGTCCCTTGCCACTGTCTTAAACTTGAAACTGTTGATTCTATACTCATAATAGCAGTATGACTCATAATTAATGTAATAAAGTAACCAGTAGTATTCATAAAGTAACCAGTCCTTTTGAGGAAAACTGCATTATAATTCCTATCTTGAATTGTTTTCAAGATAGTATAGGAATGAGATAGAAAAAAGTATATGTAAAGTTGTAAGCATCATCAATTTGTTACGAAAAATATCTTTTGGACATTAATGCAAAGAACAGAATTCTTAAAATGCATTTAATTTTTGTTTTAATTGATATTTTATATTCTGTCCCTATTAACTAACATGTAACGGGACTCTCAAGTAACTATCATGTAACGGGAAGAGAAAGGATTATCTTTTAGACAAAGCACTTTATCGCAATATAGCACAGTGATATTGATTGTGATTTCCAATCAAAAGAACCATGGTGTAAGGCCCAAGGATTTCATATTTGTCCAGATTGTCTTTATAAAGAGAGTAAAAAATACTGAACGTAAAAGTACTTAGATCGCTTAAAATAGCGTCATAGGCCGCGGTGGCCTGGTTGGTTAGGGCATCGTTCTCGTTACCAAAAGGTGGTGAGTTCGAATCCCGGCTTAGCCGAAGATCCGTCGTGTTCAATAGTGACTGGAGCACGTTAAATTCATCAGGTCGCAATGTCCTCCATGTTCCCATAACAAATTAATACCTCTGGGGAGGATTGGAGCCAGACTTTGGGTTTTCACTGGTTTCAATCTCTAAATTGGAAGATTCAGGTGGTGCTGCCATCTATGAGCCAAAAGTCGTACTTCCACCTTCAAATGAGGGTGCTCTATTAAAAAAACGGAAGGCGCTCTCTCTATGACTTCATTCACCTAGTCTCTGTGAAGGGCGGGCTTGGCGTCGCCAAGTGTCATTAACAACAAAATAGCGTCATATCAACTCAATTCAACTTATGCTTGGTGTTCGAATTTCTTGAAGTATGCAAACACATAAGGAATGTAAGGCAATTTTGCTTTAGGCAACTATGAAAGAGGGAACTTTTTGGGGTTGTAGTATATACTGCTACTCTTAGTCATGTAGTGATTTTTTAAAGCTGAGTATTGTGAGAATGTTTTTTTTTCTGTAAAGTTCTCATCAAATCGTTCTAACTTTTTAAATGCTTGATGGAAACCAATTGTATGAATTAGTCGAGTTCGATCTGGCAGACAAGGTTCAACTAGATGAGTTCATATAGTCAAATAGACGAGATATTAGTACTTGATCTTGCATACCCAATATTCAGGAGAGGAGAGATCAGCCAGTACCATGACCTCTCTAAAAGTCGAGTTTGGAAAAGCCCATTGAATTAGGAACTCATTCATGCCAAACAAATCCTAAACAGGTTTTATTGGTCGAAGGTACCGAATGACGTTATGTCTGGTACAACTTCATCATAAATTAGACAGACGTTTAGCCAACATTTTTAATAGATATAGTGTGAATAAATGAGGGAGAAGCCATACAATAGGCAAAGCAATCATTAATGGGCTCTAACAAATCCTATATTTTACCGACGCTGTTAACGTTTGAAGTGCAAGTTTCAATGGCAAGTTGAATTCCAGTGAAGCAAACCCTAATCAAGTAATTCTAAAACCAAATAATTGGATATGGCGGTGTATAAATTGGTCTCCATGTCTACCAGACTTAATTCCACTGAACTTTTACTAGCTGAGATTGATGAAACAGCAGATGAATGGAACACCTACAGAATCATTTCAGAAGACAACAAAGCCAGCACCTCCTGTTTAAGCGGTAAAAGTTGTAGGACATTGGAAACAATGACATGTTAAACTTGAGTAAGTTCCCTCAACATAATGAGATTTTCAACTGATTTAAGTATCAAAATTTCTACCATTCGGGAACGAAGCCAATGACTTTCACCATTAAGCTATAGCGTCTTTTTCACCAATAAAATAATTAATATTCTTGCAAAATTTATTTTATATATTGCACTATATTTTATTAGCTATGTAATCTTTATTAAATATGACACGCAAGATCTGGAAAACAACAATTAGAGAATTTACTTTGTATAATGATTTTGTATTTAGTCAGTAAAACTATTACTATTTTTTTTAGTATTTTCATAAGCATTTAAATTAGGATTATAAATAAGGAGATTGAATTGGTTATTTAATGTATGGATTCAAAATGACGATTGTTTTACCATGTATTTTCATACTGCTCAATTTGAAGGTTAAAATCACTTCAAAAAGTGTGTATTTATATGTATTATATTTAAAATGTAAATATGTTGAAGAACTGAAATTTATTTTCTCTTTCTAGAAAAGCTTTTTATGCAGATTTTTATCCCAAAAAAATAAGCTATTAGAAAATTTAGTTTCAGAGATGTTATTACAAATTTCGTTTAATAAATCTCAACTCAATTAAATTTCTATTTTTTTGCATGGCATGAAAAAAGTAAAATGCCTAAAACTGAAGAAAATGTAATGCTCTGAAAAAAAAAACATTATAAGAACAAAAATCAGAATCTTATAAACCATCAGAAATGTATACTCTATCAGTCGCAATTTTTCTAGCACCCATTTCTGATTGGAAGGTGACATAGAAGTTAAAGTAGTAAGTACTTTAAATGCTGCAATTTATAGTGGAACCTAAATTATATAAACGTCTAATACACTATATAATTTATTGACTGGTTAAACGGTGAAAAAGCGGAATGTGGTCCTCAATAAAGAAAAAAAAATACATGTCCATGAAATTCACATGATGAGCAAATTTTACTACATTTATTGTTCTTAAGTCTATGCTTTTTCTTAAAAAGGCATGTTATACCATATACATGCTATATCTATAGTACAGCAATATATATATATAGTAACACTAAGATATATGATGCGCAAGTCTCTATGAGGTAAATTGTATAGTATTCTTCCTTAAGAACAATTAATCTTCTGACTAATCATCCCGCTATTTCTATGGGCACTCAAATGTTGTATAACATGCTCATTTACTAAATTTTATGGGACTTGTTTTTTTTTTTTTTATTTTTAGATTCAAAATTACAAATTTTTGAGAACATGAATTAACTTTTTTCAAGTAGAATATTTACATAAATATATATCTAGGTACAGCCGCCCAGCCTGTCTAGAGGTTAGCGTAACTGACTACGGATGAAGAGGACCTGGGATCGAATCCCGGTTCAGGCTTGGATATACTTTTTCTCTCTGTGTTTCTTGTCCTTTTCTCAGATGATAATGAATGTGGCCAGCATTATAAACGGTTTTGTGGTGGTGCGTGGGTGATGCTACTCGCACCTCTGTGGCTTTGTTCACAGGTACCCACCGGGTAACGATAAAATGAGCAGCAGTTTCCGGCCTTGTTGCGGCAAATGGGCTAATGTACTAACTTGCTCAAGGGTGCCAACCATTAGAAATAAAAAAAAAATATCTAGGTACAGAACCATTGATTTTAATTTATATTAAGGCTTTCGCTTATTTAAGACTTTTTCTTCTTGGGAAAGTGTGATTTTGTGTTCTTAAAGATTTGTAAGTTTAATACTCTACTATACAGTGAAATGATGTCAAGTTTAAGAATCTAAACACTATATTTTACTATGGTTTGATATTACTCCACCGACTTTGCGTAAAAATTTAATCTGTTGAAGAAATCCAATGATGTTATTGTTGCTAGATACGTTGTTGTTGTCTTGTGCCAGCTAGACTGGAAATATGGGATGCACTGCTCCACTTTTCCAACTAAACCGTTATTTGGTGTGGAGACCGACGTCATCAGTACACATATACAATAGGCACCCATTTATTTGGTAGGTAACCATTCACGCATGGAAAGGACAAACACAGGAGAGTGGAAAAAAGCAAATCCATGCCCGAACCCAGGATCTCCCAGATCGCATGCAGGCACGCAGACCACTAGATAGGGTGTGGATGGCGTCGCTAGATACAGTTCAATATTATGCGATGGTTGTTCTTATTTAATGATTTTGGCAGAAATATTATCCATAGTTAAAACTATATAATTAGAAATGCAACCAATATTTTACAATTACTATAATTTTTATTTTAAAACAATTTCATTTTTTTTAATCATAAAATCAATTATTTTGTGAGATTATTTTAAGCGTTACAGTCGATAGTTCTTAATTTGTTACCAGTTGCTCAAAGTTTAAATGCTTGCCCAATCATTGATAAAAAAAAAAAAAAATGTGTTTAAACCTTTATCAGAAACTTATCAAATTTTTTGACCGATTATAGAAGAAATATGAAGGACTTAACTTGTTTCAAAACTTTTTTAATGGGATTTACTTGCCTCTTACGATCTTTTTCAATATTTAAGAAAAAGTTATTTTAATCTCGTGCTTAGTGATGTTTTAAATTACTTTAAGGAGAGAAGCTTGTGGAAGAAATAACCGGTGTATTGTTTTAGCATATATACTAATATCTCATTATAGTAAATGAACTAAACTTAAGAAATTTAAATTTGAATAATCCACTTGAATAATTTATCTGCATTATAAGTATTTCTAATATATTCATAATCCATGCTCTAGAATCTAGCGAATATATATTTAACCGTTTAAATTATTAAAATATAAACAGTCAAAAATTTGACAAATCGAACTTTACGGTAAATAAAAGCTTTTCCGTAAAAATTGCAAAATTTAAATTTTCCTTCTATTCTTGAGGTCATGAAAATTTTTATTCCAAGAAAGCTGATGAATAATTAACGTTTTGGTTTTTAATTTAAAATTTCATGGGTTCGATTCCCATCTAGTGTATAAATGTTTATAGTATAGTTCAGAAGAATTAATTTTAAATTTCTCGGTACACAATGTGACTTCGCCTGCAGAATAGTCACTAGAGAATAAACAAAATAAACCAATATATATATATATTCGATTCACTTTTTCTTATATTGCCATATAGAATAAAAATTCCTCGTTTATAATTGAAATTACCCAACTTGTGAGACTAATGCATTTTTATTATCTAATATTTTTTCCTTCAATTTTCATGTTTAAACGTTATTTTAAAATTATAAGAATTACAATTTTAAAAATATGAAAAAATTATAAGAATTTTTTCATACTTTTTTGTTTTCATTGCATCAAAAACTAATTAATTATTTAATTAATTATTATTATCACACAAAACCAGTTAGATTAATGAGTGCAAATTAACAAGAAAAGATATGCTTTCTTAAAATAATATTTAAATAAAAAACATTGTTATAATAATTTAGTTTAGAGGGTGACAGATTTAAAATTATATATTATGCTTAAAAATATTTGATGTTTGTAGACTCGATGAATATTTTTCTTTGGCAAATAAATTTCAATTAATATTTTTATTTATATAGTTGAGTTATAGTTTTAGATTATGTAATTGCGATATTAAACTTCAAAAAAAAAAAAAGAAAAAAATTGAGATACATAAATTCCACAATGTATTTGTGTGTTTTAGAAATTTCTTAGTTCAAATAAATTTTGATCTAATGACATGCTTCCAATAAATTTGATGCCTATCGAAAAATTTCTTAGATTAAGTTATTAATAACTAATCTTAAACTAATAACTAAGATTTTTTTCTTCAAAAAGTTTTACATTATCACAACTATTTTCCAATTTAATAACACATGTTGTTTAATCACTTTTTTTAATGCTTGTAATTTTAGAAGCTGCAAAAAACAAGATTATGTGTATACATTTATCATTTAATTTACAATTCAAAGTCCATATGAATTTTAATATGAAAACAATGCTGGGTTAAAATTATTTTCCTAACAGTTTGTAATACGTTTCCAACTGCTTGTTTTTTGCTGTCAAAAAACCGCAAAATAAAAAACCTTTCATTTTTGATCAAAATGAACCGATTGAGATCGTACAAGAACTGATGCTAGTTCTTTTTTAATTATTGGTGGGACAACGGACTTTTTGACGTGTATATGCCCTCTCAACATGACAGTTATGGTATAAAGCTCTTTATCTCGTAGTCAAGAGAATGTCGCTAGGCTGAATGAACTAGCCTACCGAGGCTTTATTTTCATTGCTATTAATAATAAATATCTTAAAATTATATGTAATATGTATAAATAGGTAAATATTTTAAGTTTCTACTAATCTAAGCCATTAAGCAAAACCAACCACTTTATAATATTAAGCCAACTTAATAAATAATATTAAGCCCATATCGGTGATATCGACACCCCAGCTGGCAATCTTGTTTTCATACTCCTACAACACATCAACGGGTGGACAATATATCTATCAAAGACGAAACATGCAAAACCCCTCTTAGCTCAACAGACTTCAGCTAGGTCAGGTATCAAATAGATTACCTTCCGAATACCAGAAAAATGTTCTTAATTCCCTTTAGTATTTCGAATATATTAATATTTAAGTTAACTTTATTTTTTCAAATATTAGGTTGGGGAAAAAGTAATCCATTATTTTTTCGGTAGACGTCTGTAGTGATCGATATCTCGTGAGGTATCTATCAAACAATTTCAGATTTATGCTCGTTGGAAAGGTGACATTTGACACTAAAATATTCTCTTGCGGTTTTTTGTTTGATTAATTCAGTTACGAGTACAAGGTTTTAAAAATGGAAGACAACAAACAGAAAATTCGATACATTTTCGTTTTTCTCTTGTAACTGCGAAAAAGATAGCCAGGTGGCTAAAATTCGTACTATATAAGACTGTAACAACCAGTTACGTACAATTTTTGTTTCGTGGATTCCGTTCGGGTATTTTTGATGTTAGAGATGCTCCTTGCATGTGGATACATCGTCGAAATTTGTCTATAAAATATCAAAAATGATCGAAGTTAACCGTATGTCAGCAGTCGTAACGCGCAAGACCTAAAATTCTACATGAAAACTGCTTTAAACCTTTTTACAAAGTGAATCCAAAAGAAGTTACATAAAGTTCACGTAAAAATAATGGATTTCTTTTTCCCCAAACTAATATAATAGAACTAGAAACCGTATTAAAACTTGCATTTCAAATTTTATCATTTATACAGCTACTGATTTTAAAATATTTTAATGTCGCAGTTTAAGCACTTTTGCAAATGTGTGACCAAGAACTAAATAAATATCTTTTAGGGAGTTAATATCGAATACTTAAATTATTTTTCAATTAATTACATAAAACAAAGTTTCTTTTGTTTAAAGTCAAAAATAGAGTCTCTAAATTTGAGTTCCTTAAAAATTAAGTTAAATTGTTTTGAAGTTCTTTATAAATGCATAAACACAATGTAGAATGCCTAGCAAAATATATTCTCTTAATATTAAACATTTTAAACTTAAAAGAAAAACTCGCGCTTTTCTTTATGTTTAAAATTTCTGTACATGTAATATAATATGTCAAAAAATAAATGTACATAATAATGTTAGCATTTGATTTACATAAAATATAGACACCATTCGAAGCTTCTCACTTGAAAAACAAATGCGGATGATTTTCTCTTTTTAAAGTCTTCTTCTATACGTAATCTCTGAGAAGACAAAGGAAAAATTATATTTACTACTGCGTTAAATCCACCTTTCTTTTTACACTATCGCAGTAAAACTTTTTTCTCAAAAAATAATTTATTATTTTTTCGATTTTTAAAAAGGTTTTATTTTGTCTACTGCAAGGGACGTGCTTATTGTTTTCCCAATAGACCTACAATAGAAAATATATTTAGATCAATTGAAAGGAATAACAAATTCAATACGTATATTTAAATTTAAAAAGGAACTTTTCAAGCGTTCTATATTTTATTCTGATTGACTTTAGCTAAATTTTTATGAGACCTCAATTTGTAGTGCAAAATAGAGTTTGAACAATAAAATAATAGTAAGCATTAGAGTATTTCCCAGTCGCAAATTTTCTTCGAATATAAGATAAACATTTTCTACGGAAAACTTCGTTCTGCTGATTTAAATTAATTAACAAACTATCATTCATTATTATTTTGAGTATTATAAGTAATGATATAAATAGAAGTTCTTAAAAAAAGTGTTTTTGGCCTACTTATTGGTAAGTAGAAGAAAGTAAAGTAATTTCTTTCTCAAATAAATTTTCCTTAAATCGTATGTAATTCTTAATGAAGCATTTTTTTCCAAATTTGGATGGAGTTTTGAAGCGTGCAAAAATAGCTAATTCTCTTTCTTATCTGGATTATATATATATATATATATATATATATATATATATATATATAT